>JAANSN010000132.1:2379-88722 GCA_036850665.1 Dicranocentrus wangi | reverse complement strand
AAACAGGTCAACTTATCACGTTTCGTTTTTCATTTCTCCTTCCTCGCTCGCTGTCACTTCACTTCCACGCTATGTGAAATGAAACGAAAAGATAGTGCCGATGATAGTTTAACATATTACAGACAAGTGAGCGGGCAGAACCTATAATAAAAATGAAAGGGGGAAAGGGAAAACAAAATTTCTTTCGGAGGAGGAATCAACAACCCATGAGTTTTTATGGACAAGGCGGCCTTCCTTCACAAAAAATATTTTTATGAGGCGAAGCAATGGAGGAGGAGGACGAGGAATTCAACCTCGTTTTCCACCGTGATTTTTTGTCTAATTATTAAGCAAATATTGTGGGGAAGGGGATACATTTATCATGAGTCCCATGACTCAAATCCCAGTCGCGTATTACCTTTTCTCCCGGACCGTTTGCCTACTTATGATAACGCGAGGGAGGTAGGGAGGTAGTAGATGTGTGATCAAAAATTGAGGTGGTAGTGGTGGTGGATTTGGTTGGAGGGATACATGCATGTGAAATCACAACATAAAGTGTGGGCATTTCATGGAAAGTTTTTGCTCTGTTCATGTGTTATGTTATTTATTATAAATGTGTTATACCAAAAAAAAATAAGTTGCTAACCTTGGGCTGCCAATGTGGAGGCTGCCGAGAGCGGAAGAACCATTCGTTTTGCGAGCAAATTCAAGCTGGCCACAGTTTCCTTCGGTTGAGCCTTCTTGCATTCCACCTTTTTCATGACAAAAGCAAAGAGAAAAAAATCCAGAAAGAAAACTCATTAATTTTTTCCCTTCTTCTTTTTTCCTCCTTTATTTCTCTGCTCGGCGGTGGCTCTCTCTCTCTCTCTCTCTCTGCTGATATTCTTCTGGTGCCTTTCTATTTTAACTTTTTTTCCCCAAACAAAGTTTCCATCGAGGAATTTCTGCAGTTGTCGTATGTGATATTGCGAGACAAGAGGGGAAGAAAGAGACGAGGAGTAAAAACGTGAAATGAATTATATTCTGTGTTATTATATCACTGAAAGAGGGGGACCGCCAGGAATAAGTGGTATTGAAAAAAGTACTATGCAATTCTTTGCAGAAATTGTAATATGTGCAAGTTGTCTAGGTAGCGTAGTAGTAATAGTGTGGCAAATTTATAGGGGACTTGAACAAATATTTTAGTTTTGATTCACAAATATAGTAATATAGGTTATATTTTTCCCCTCAAATGTTTCTCTTTCTCAGCCGACTCCCTCGTAAACTCACATTATCGAATCGGTCGGCCACCTTATCTTTTTTTTCATCCGTTTACCTTACCTTCTCCCACAACAACCTTGGTTGTCGTCGACAATGCAGCCCATGCATGACTCTAAACCTCCTACCACGCACTCCACTACTACAAGTACTTTCAATTTGGAAACATTCCGTTTGCCATGTCGACTTGGAGCAGTTACCTTCATCCGGCTTTTTAAAAAAAAATCTAATTATATGCGTCGTTTTTACGTTTGTCAAGAAGCTGGGCTCATGTATTATCTTGGGTTTCACTTGATAGCTATATAGAGACTCATTTCGGGCATCCTGGCTACAAAAAAAAATTGTCTGGACAAGGGGAGAAACTCGAGTTGAAAGACACACAAGAGGATTCAAGGGTGACAGTGCAATATCACTTTTTATATTTTTTTTTCTGGAGAATCCCTCGTCTCAATCTGTATCTGTCCCCGGCAGCGGAAGCCAGTTTTTTCCAGGAATGTGTATACAAAGTGAACGATCTTCTTATTCCATTTAACCCTATCCAACTCTCATTTTCTACCAGCAGCAGCATCAGCAGCAGCAGCAAACTAATCCAACTCGAATTTCATTTCGCGTTCGGATATTAAATGACCCTGTGGCTTGGTCACAGCAATTGACATCAATTCAGGGCGTACATTTCGTCGTGTGTAAGTAAGCAATAAGATAAAAGGAGAGAGATATTGCTTCATACCTTTTTCCCTTTGATTGTATGAAAGTGGATTTCACATATCCTGTCGACAACGTCTTCCGACTCAAACGTAACAAATCCAAAGCCCCGGTGCCGCTTTGTCTGCTGGTCCATTAGCATGACGGCTTCCTCAACCTGGGTAAAATATATATAAAAAAACTCCGTTACAGAATCAATTTCATTCTTCCTCCTTTCCCTTTTAATATATATTCCACGATTCCCATGTCCCATCCATTTTAAAATCAGGAACGACCAAGATGAGAGGGGGACAATAAGATTGCAATTTCTTTGGCTTTTTTTCCGGATTCCACCTGCTTGAAAACATGCATTTCAAAGAATCCTCCTCCTCCGACGTCTCGACCCCATAGATTTCCCATTCCTCCCCGACATTTTTCATTAACCGTGGCCAGATTGTCATTCAGTGGAAATCTTATTTATTCATGGAAACAATTATTGTCGAGGGTCTTCTCGAAAAAAAAACCATATATATAGTATATATAGAGAAGAGGAAATTGAAAGTCGCGTCGTTGCAAGTGACTACTATGGTTACACTTTCTATTACCATTACTACTACTACTACTTTCCAGTTTGAACAAAGTAAGTGAAGGACGCAAATCCCTTTCTTTTTAGTCCTCCTCCTCCTCCCATTCTCATATTATTCTGCATTGTTGTTTGATGCTCCTTCTTGCTCGGATTGTGTATCCTAAATAATATTACTTTCTCATCGAGCAGCATACTGGATTCAGAGTAGAGGGAAGACGAAAGAAAGTCATACTGAATGAGTGAGAGAACTAAAACTTCCCTACTGCTGCTGCTGTTTCTGTCTTGTCTCGAGATGGGGAACAAGTGAACCATGTCTCAAGGAAAAAAAGGTCTGAGGAGAAAAAGGGTTTGTTCCTTTTCCCTTCATACGTCATACACGAGGACGACGACGACGACGACGTTCATGCAAGCACATTTATTCAGCTTTGTAGCCACGTATGTAGAATTCATAACGGTCGGTGGAGAAAGTAAAGTGGGAACAAAGGGTTTTCCTTCTTCTCAATATTCCTGCCTTGCCATGCCAGCTTTTAAATAGTTAACAACATCACAACAAAAAGCTAAACCAGGTCTAAAAACTATCCTATTCAAGGATACAAAAAACACTGGATATCTTTAGAAGAAGAGGAGAGCAGCTGTGTGTATGTGTGTGTGTGTACTATGTCGTAGTAGTAGTTGTCAGATCACAAACTTTTTTTTTCTTCTCTCTTTTATAAAAAAAACTATCTTCTTGAGCTTGCTCTTTTTTTTTAAAGGAACATGTACATATTATATACATCTTTAGCGGAGGGATTCTAATTTAAAGACGTCGACTGTGTGCATAGGTAGTTATATATTATAGGCTCACATGGGTTTTAGGACTAGGAGTTTTGAACACCCATATTTCCACATTTTTCCCCTCAATTTCAAACATGCACAAAAAGAGTTTAAGGGAAAGTAGTAGTGGTGGGACAGAAAATTTTTTGAAGCAACTTGTTCGCCCTTTTTTTTCTTTTTGCAAGCAAACTAAACTGCTCGAAACCTTCATTTTTATGGAAGAGCTATATAGTTGAGAGTTGAAGTTGGTAGGAGAGGACTACGGACTATTGACTATATCAATGCATACGAGCAAGAATAAAAAAACAAAGGAGAAGAAAAAAAATCCTTGCGAGTTCGTTATATTAAATGCGCAGACAATTTGGAGGGGTAGTAGTAATAGTAGTAGTAATAGTAGTAGTAGTAGTAGTAGTAGTAGTAGTAGTAGTAGTAGTAGTGTTGTTTGTAAAATAGAAATGGGATGGAGTGGGTAGGTTAAGGACTAACAAAAAGGAAGTCACTTTTCCAGCAATCAGTACATCGTCGTACATGTTCTCCTGCTCCTATATAGCAGTGCAGCGCGGAGAGGTTTTGGCTACAGGATTTTCATAATATCCCACACATGAGGAGCAGCAGACATTCAACCAGAGAAACGGTTTTAAAGTGTATAAAACTGGCTATTCCTAAAGGGAGCGAGAGTATAGGGATATCATTATGGGCACATGTAATATTGCTGGCTTACCTTGCCAAATTGGGAGAAATAGGCTTTCACCTCCTCCACTGAAGTTTCCTGACTCACACCACCAACAAATACCTTTTTCGTCTTATTGGACCTTGATTAAAAGTGAAGGAAAATTTATAAAAGTCATGAGTTTGCATATTACAACACTTTTCCAGCCTTCCCCCCATGCCCATGCACACAATGGGCCCACCACCACTAGCCTGGTCTTCTATGTGCCGGCAAGAAGCAGTCCTAGTGGCTCAATCAAGCTTTTCTACATTATGATTCACCTTTCTCTCTCTCTCTCTCTCTCTCTCTACAACCACCACCATCAAAAACTACGAAAGAACAAGCGTAAGGTTAAAATGGGGGTTTTATCCAGCAACACTATCATTCCATCCATACTTCTTCTTTATATACACACACACTTAGGATATTTATGTACTACACAAGGTTGTGTCGGCGGAAAGGGAAAAAACATCATCACATCATTTACAATACTCTTCTTGTTCCATTCTCCTCCATCACATCACTTTCCCTCCACTGGATATATGCTGACTGGGCGAGCAAACAGAACAAGAGGAGGATATTATCGCCGTGGTCGGTGGTGATGTGTGCATCTGATTATATGAAAGAACACAGATTTCTTCTTCCCTGGAAAACATGACATCTACAAAGTCATAAGGCTATATAGTTTGGTCGACGAGGAGGACGATGCGATGACGGTATTTTACTGCTCAGAAATTCCACATTTTGATATTACTTTTGAACATAAAAAACTATACATGGTGGCCTGTGCTTTCCCTCCGCATTTCACAATGCAGTTGGGCCCAAAACTATGATGATGAATGTGGAGGAAAAGCAAAAGCACAATAATAATACACCTACTGACACGACGGCCCGTCCTCCACCTCCCTCCACTTGCATTTTCTCAGCAAGAACAACTAACAAGGAGAAGAAAAAGAAGAGCAGGGCCATTGTGTGTGTGTATGTGTGTGTGTTGGTTAGAGTGTTGAGTGGACTGGGCGATGCGATGTGATGCCACTATTTATTCAATGAATAAATTAGTTGACGTTTAGCATTTTCCCCACTTGCTTTCCGGCCCGTTCACCCTCAATCATTGTACATGTTGGATGGCTTTAGGCTGGGGCCAGAGGGAGAGGTTCAAATGCACATGGTCTATTTGACATTTAGGAGAGAAAAAAGAAATGGACAAAACTTTCCACTTTTTCTTTCTTCTCTCCAGCCGCGGCTCACCTTGTCCCAGCCTTTTTGCTTTTCTGCGTGTGTGTTGTTGAGAGATGGATGATGAGGGGCAAAGGAAATATTGACTTTTAGCAACTTGCCTTGCCTTGCCGAGTTGCCGTTGCCGAGTTGGCAATTGTCTGTGTGTTATAGTCGCTTAATAGTTAAAACGGTTAGAAAAAGGGATGGATACACTAAGTAAGTAAGTATATATGGCCTTTATGGAGTGTTTGGAGCAGGTCTAAAAAGCTTGGCTGACTCGGGAGGGGGGGGGGGCTTTTCTTTTGAGATGGCGAGTCCAGACAAAGCATATTTACATAGCAAATCTACATAAAATTCGAAAATTCACTTATTACTCTAAAGTGCGAAACAGGAGCCAGTCAAGTTGTAAATTTGTAAAAATGGGTGCAAATAATGACTCTATGGAGCAACTTGAAAATGAGTATTTACCAGCTCAGCTCCACTCTCTCACTCAGTCAGGCTCTCTCTCTTCCTCCTTTTGAGAAAGAGGGAGTGAAAGCTGGCTGGAGAGCTGAGCTAGTATTCCTTCACTACAGAGTTCCTTCTGTTCTACAGCCAGATAACCTGGACGGGAATGCATGCGATGCGATATGAAGCCCGGCACTTGTGAAGTCAACAACGGAATATGAGTACATTCTCTCGTTTTTACCAATTCTCTAGAAACGGTTCTTGTTTTCTCTACGCGCTGGGTTGAGTATTTTTTTTCTTCTGAAAGTGTTTCCACTCGTGACAACAACTCCCAGCTCATTATCATTACTCCACCATATGGCCTAAATATTCCGCAACATTTTCTCTCTTCTCTCTCCGTCCACTAGTGCCACTAGAAATACCATGGCCTCCTAGTCTTTCAGAGTAATTGTGCCATCCACACAAAAAAAAATATTCAGCTAATCCGTGCTCGTGCTCTTGACAATTTTTCAAGTCGTAAGTGAAAATGTCTTGAAAAACGTATCAATATCGTGAAAACAACTCTCACAACAGAGAGCAGTCCCTACAAGCTAGTTACCAAGTAGTCATCATCGTGTTTAGGTGCTTACACATTATGTTACAACAACAATGAGTGTATAGTCTATATACGCTTCGCCCGTGGAGGAAATGTTAATTGCACGCCAGTTGTTACACACCAAGCAACTCGGCTCGGCCTGCAATCAAAGTGCTCTGAAAGCACTGCAAAGACAAGAACGACGGCGCAAGTGGTTGTAATGCTAAATATAATGACCAGTGTAAAGAAAAATTATAGAGTCTCTCTGTTCAGCCTCTACATACAAATGATGCTTTAATTAAGAGCCTCTACAGGAAAAAGTGCATGAATGGATTACTCAAGCTGGAGCTGGATGTACACAAGGAGAGTGGTGGTGGTGGTGGTAACGGGAGCGGTGGAGCTATTGCACCACCACCCCACCGCCATCATCACCCAAAAAAAATAATAATCACTAGAAAAAGGGGGAAGCAAGCAAGACAACGTCGAGGCTGGTATAAAAACATACATACAACTTTTTTTTCAAACAAGAAAGAAACTTTGTCTTCGGGAAGGGAGTAAGAAGACAAAGACACAAAAGCAAATCAGAATAAATCAGGAAAGCGCAAGAAGAGTAGTTGTAGTAGTAGCTGTAACCGCACCAACAAGACAAAAAGCCGTGAGAGCGAGGCATCATCACCATCACCACCCAAATGCAAAATCTTACTAGGAAATATATATTGTGGAAGGGAACACGAGGGGAAATGCAGTCATCCGCCAGCAAATGAATAAAAAAAGAGGAGTGTAAAAAGCTTTTCTTTTTATTATTATGTAAAAACAGAGGGCCTAAACCGCGAATGCATACCCAGACTACTAGCGAAAAAAACAACAACAAATACTACGTATATATATTTTTTTCATTTATAAATTTATGTTTTTTTCATCGTACCCAGATTTTGACCTAGGTGTTGCATGCTTAGGGTCAATTCGTTTCCCATCTAGCATGTGTACAGGAACTCCCAAAACTCTCGGTACTGTTCCAGGATCATTGAATGTGATGAAGCCGAACCCACGGCTTCTCTGTTGAGGGGAAAAAAGAGAGAGAAAGAAATTAGTTTGCTTGATATTATGCTATAGACAAAAATAAAAATTAGGAGGGATGAATGTTGAAGGGAAAAAAACGAGAAACTGTGGATGGATAGCTATCGTGGTAGTCGTCGTCTAGTGTGGTCACAGTGTGAGTGCATTTTCTACTTTAAATGCTTTTTTTATTATTGTTTTTTCCCCGTGTTTTCTTTCATGTATTTTCATTTTATGTTTGGGAAGAGGGAAAGGGATGAGGGGGATGCGTGCCATTCACCGTATTCCACGGTGCAAATAAAAATTGGAGAGAAGGATTGGTCCAAGTCAGGGAATAATCTTTACGAGTTATTGGACCTCAAAGAAGAAGCACCATGTAATGCGGAGAGAAATACATAGGGAAAGTCAGGCATTGCTTTTTTGCATTGCTGCATTATATACCTTTTGTATTGCAGCAGCAGCAGCAGTACTGACAAGTTGAAAATTAAAATGGGAACTCTGGTTCTTCTTCTTCTTCTTCTCTCTGCTGCCTGCACATTTATTATCTCATTTTAAACAAGAATGGGGGAAATCATTAAAACTTTGTATTGGAAAACGAGAGCCGGATTATTTTATTAGTAGTTCTTCTGAACTCGTATCAAAATCCATTCCATATCAATTCAGCCAAACTTTATATTTGCCAAAATTCTCCCAAAATCCCCACATGAATACGCTGCTTAGTCAAGTTGAAATGGAAGTTTATAGAAAATCCGTTGGATATATATTGGAGTCCACCACGGAGGGTCATAAATTCGACGAGATAGATCAATCAAAATTAGTAGTGACTTCATTTTCGTGAAACAACCACGCACGAACGAGCCACCACCACAAGTTGTACTTTTCCCAACAAAATCTTTCCAAAAACGCTAAGGCTGGATGGAGGAGGATGGAGGAGGGAAAGTCACAATCACAAAACTCAAACTGAAACTCTGAACAGAACAGAAGAAGAAGGAAAAAAAACTATCCTGAGGAGGATGAGGTCTGACAAGGGAAAACAAGTGAAACTACATGGATGGGTGGATTTGATCAATTCAACAAGGAGAAATTGGAAAATACATCAACTTGATCAGCTCATCTCACATGCATGCTCTCTCTTCGTCTCTCTCTCCAAATATGTATATATATATATGTGTATAAAATGGGTGCACTTGATAATTTAATGACCTCTCCCGTCTTCCACATTACACATTACCAGGTATGTGGACCATTACGCTGGGTCCCTACAGTTAAAAACCTTCCTGTATCACTCTCCCGTCGCAACTATCATGTAACAAACAACGGGGAATCTCATGAAAATATAATTCGACTTCGATCTATTTGTGATCTGTTTTTTAAAGAAAGAAAGAAAAATGGGGGAGAATGGGAGCATGCATTGTCTGGTCTTTAGACAGCCAGGGTTTAAGCCAGCCAGCCAACCACCACATTTTAGATATATATCTTTTGAGGTGGGCAATGTCGGCATTAGTCTTGCCCTCCAGAAAACCATTTCCCATGTATTCCAATATCGTCAGTACTACCACCACCACCTCCAGAATAAACCATTATGATAATAAATTCGCGGAGAAAGCACTTTAAGCTAGGTGGCAACATCATTCGCAACAAGGTGGTGAATTTCCAGTCCGCCATTTTGTTATCGAAGTCATTTTTTTTAAAGCGCAGCCATTTCAGCGATATCCCATTTATCAATGATTTTCAGGGAGACAAATAGAGTTGCAGTATGAGGGGATGCATACAGGCGTCAAAGAAGGGAGACAAGTGCACACGGGCATTTCGTATCACCCTTTTTTTGTTCCTCCTACTCCCTCCTCGGCTTTCACCTTAATGACACTTTTTTCGGTTGTGGTTCTGCTGGGGGGATACATGCGGTTCTTTTTGTCTGGAGTAAAAGGGAAAAATTGGAGGAATCCATCTATATCTTGGGCTCTTGCTCATTCTAATGACTAGAGTAATTTTGGAGTGTCACAAAAAATAACACTTTCCCCGTGCCGGAGTGAAAGTCACAGAAGTAATCGATTGATAATGGAGGTGCCACTGTGGTTCCGTGGCGGTGTTGAATTATTCACCGAAAAAGCTGGAAAAGAGAGAGAAGGAGAAGAGGAGACAAGAAGCCAACTTTTTTCTCTCTCTCTCTCTCTTTCGCCCTCTTACATTACATTATTTTGCGGATAGATACGAGACGAGAGCCTCAGAGTGAGTGAGCGTACGTACGATGTACTACGACAGTATAATAGGCATAGACTAGGATGTTTTTCTCGAGGATATTATGCGATTATTATTTGTGTGTGAGGATGGAAATGAGAGGATTTGTATGTGCTCTCAGAGATATTACATATTTTTAATCTATTATGTGCTCCGTGATGTTGTCTACTCCGTGGCGGATGGGAGAACGGATGTTGTTTGTGCGACTTGGGGCTTTTCTCACTGGTGAGGCATTCATTCACCTTCCCTGTTCTTTTGCCTGTTTCTTTAAATAAATCAGTAACTCGGTTATAGGGAAAGAGGATAAATGAAGAGGGATGGTGGACAGAGTGGTGTGGGAGTAGGAAGAAGATGGAAAGGAGGAAAGAAAGAAGGACTTGTGTGTTTTTGAATAGTTTTCTTCTTCTCTCTCCTGCTTCTCGCTGTGCAAGAGTGGAAAAAACAGAAAATTTTACCTGTGTAATAGGATCCTTCATGACTAGGACATCTGTGACAGCTCCAAATTGGGAGAAATAGTCTCGAAGTTTTTCCGGTGTGGTTTGCCAACTCAGACCACCCACGAAGAGTTTGTTTTCATAGCCGGAAACACTGCCGTTTGATGCGGTAGTGTTACCCACACTGGGTGATGATCTGGCTGAGTTGTCGTCTCCAGGTCCGTGAATGGCACTCAGCCCGTTTTCCAGCGTCACCTGGGTCAGTCCATTGATCGTCGCACCTTCCATTGCTACTGGTTTGTCTGTTGGAACACAAACGGAGGATAATGGCTATCATATTCCGTATAATTTCGCAATAATATCAAAAGTATCGCGGAGAGGAGCAGCGTTTTCAACAAAAATCAAAATTCTATTGTATTATTATTATTATTATAAGGATTCAATTTTCAAAGAATAAAGTTGTTAGCATGTTTTTCACATACACATAAGCCGGAATACCATTTTATTAAATTTCTTTCAGAGGAGTGCGGTAGAGATATTAGAAGGGACAACAACTTGGTTTCTTTTTTAGATTTTTTTTTCAAAAATTTTTTTTTCTCTTCTCGTGATCCCCAAGAAAGTCTGGATTATTTTCTACGCAGAATGGGTGAAATTATATATGGCTGAAAGAGCAGATATATATTACTGTATACGAACGAACTCGGATCAGAATTCTTCCCTTTCTTTCATTCCGTTCGAAATGGATGGGAAGCCCCAGAAGAGAAAATACAAAAGGAGTTTTTACAACTAGAGGATTATTGACAAATGGTAGACGTTTTTCATTAAATCCTGATAGACATTTGACAGTCCACGTTGCTTCAAATTTTGAAGGGATTCAGCTAAATAATAAAGGCTAATAGAATATCAAAAAAAGAAGAAGGAATGCACTTTTGTGGAAGCAATCGTTTTTTTCAGGCTTTTGCTTCTACTACTCTGTGCAAATGTGCACTTACAGCTACTTTAACTCATTGCTCGAGAAATACAGCGGGAACTGCCTTGTGCAATAATAATAATAATTGAAACACCGGAATAGTATTAAAACTACAAACTACAACAATTCTCTCTGGCCGAAAATCCGAGCAAAGCTGCTATGTACTAAATTGAGCAATCAAACAAATCAGTCGAAATTTATACAAAACGTAATAATAATAATAATAATAATAATGTAGGTAGTATTTTTTTCAGCAGCATGACTGCACAACTGCCAGGCCGGCAATGAGATAATTACTTGAGAGTAAAGGAAAGACATTATTATTGTGTGGCAACCATATAACCTTTATGCTGCTGGTCAGACATTTTGGTAAGGAACATTTTGAACAATTGCCATTTTGACGTGTCATATAATATATAAAAGGAAAGCTGAAATGGAATTAGGTAGTATTCCAAACATTCCGTCGTCGATTCGTGCCCTTCTTCGACCGTCATCATATAATATACACGTTGTATATATGATATAAAAATCTGTGTGCTACATTGCAATATGACATGTGAAACCCTTGAAGCTAGCTGGTCCCCACTTTTTGGAGTAAAAATCAGAAAAAATGAAAGGGATTGTGTGTGTGTGTATCGTCATTATAAACGGGGTTATAATTCCTTCCTCCGAGTGCCACGTTAGGGTCGCCCTGATACTACACACAAACACACACACACTGCATGCGCTATAGTTTGGTGTAACTAATCGACTGAAAAACGCATAGGTTTCCTCCACCATATTATACCCTCCACCACAACCAACCGTATTATAACTGTGTGTTATATGCATGTTCGCAGATTGGGAACATGCTGGGAATTGTATTCCACCGTGGTGGTTTGTTTTCCTGTGCAGTGGAAAAGTGAAATAGAGTGAGATGCCTCAGAGGACACATGTAATTAGAGCGCACTTTCTCCTCGTTTGCCTTCTCCACAAAAAGCGGCGGTGGTGGAATTATATGGAGACAACAAGCCGAAAAATAATATTCATTCCGAGCTTCTCTTCCATTACGACTACAACTACCGCCACGATGGGTACAGTGGGTACATTCTGCCCACTCCCCGGCCCTTTCGCGTTTCCAGGAAGAAAACATTTTTGTCCTTCTGATTTCTCTCATTTCATACACGATTCATGCACGGATAAAATATCTATTAGTGGATTTGCCTTACGCCATAATATGTGCTACTATGATATATGATATATTATACGTGTCATTTTATGACTGGCAACTTAGTTTAGTTTTGTTGGTCCCTCTACACACTACGCAACGCACACTAGTAGTTGGCGGTTGGAAGGCTAACGGATTTTTAGAGTGGGGAATAATAACGTGGTGGTTGGTGGTGGTGGAGCGTTTGCAGCAGCAAAATTTGATGCACTTGAATTGCCAAGAAAAATGCCTACTTTGCTCTTGATGAATGAATGAAATAAAGTGCGATTTTTGGTAGATAATATTTATTTCCCAGCTACTATATATATGTAACTTTTACGTAAATTTTGTACGTACGTACGGCTGCTACGTGGGCCGTAGCCTTATATAAATATTGGGTGTAAAGTAGAAATTGTACGTATATATTATTGCCAGCAGCCCCCTCCTCCTACATCATATAGATCCGTGGCTGTGGGAAGGCTTATATATATAATAATAAGAGCAACATCTACTCGTAAAATACTCAAGAGAGGGAAAAGGAAGTGACACTTTGTTTTCCACAGTCCCTGTAGAATCACCAATGACACTTTCGAACCACCATCCAACTTTTTGGACTCGCTACTTGTCAAATACTAAATAAAATGGAGGCAGCTAGCAAGTGAAATGAGAAAGCATTGGACAAACTCCTCTCTGGCACTCATACCCGGGCTCTTTTTCGTTTGCTATATGAGACTCTCCCCGCCGACCCGTCCTTTCTCTCTCTCTCTCTCGCTCTTTTCCTTATTTTAATGTATTATTCAATGTGCACCATGAATTGTACAATATCGCTTCCCATGCATTTTCCCAAAAAGTTTTCCATTTAGTGGGGAAAGCAAGGCAAGGAGGAGCTCGCAAGCAGCAGCAGCCCAGTGATACATACATTACGGAAATGAATAGGATATGATGTACACATTCCCTGTCTGGTGATCTCTCCTCCTCTGAAATATTCACAGAGAAAATAGATTTTCGGGACGGCTGGATTCATTCCATGCATTTCCTAACTTCTCCTCTCTCCACTAAAGTTCTTCTTCTGGTCTAAAGGACAATCCCAGAGCCTGGAAATCGCGCCGCTAAATACATATATACCACCTATAATAGTACTTTTTCCCATGCATTATTGTGTACGGAAAATTGTGTTCCTTCCTGGAAAATCGACAACTTTTTGAGAAACCCTGACTGGAAGGAATGACGGCGAGGAGGACGGAGACGGAGGAGACGGAAAAAAAGAGCGAGAGTATCATGATGCCAAACATTATGAAGTAACATCATCATCATCATCATCATCATCGCCATCATCCCAGCCACCACCACCACCACCAGCGTGTGGACAAAAACAGCTGTGTGAAACGTTGATGATGACTGACGACAATTTTCATACTCCTCCTCAACTTTTCCCCTTCTTATTTATTCGAAAGCGATACAAGAAGCAAAGTTTATTTTTTTACTTGCTCGTCTGCTCCACACGTACATAATCTCCGATGACACGAGACACAGAGATGATGAAGGAGAAGAAGAAGAAGAAGCGAGAGAAAAAATGTATCTCGTCGTACTCGTCGACCGTACGCTATATCCTTTTCAGCTCAATATCATAAATACAATCAAAAAATAAATGCACTGCACAGATAAGATATAACTATAATATCGCAAGCGAGAGGAGTAATAATAATAATATATAGCATGTTATCGTCAAATTCTTTTTAGGAGGCATTTAACTCAATGTGTTTCATTCAGCTCCTCTTTCTTTCTACTACTCCTCCTGCTATGCCTGCTCTCTCCCTTCTTGTCCTATATAGAGAGAAGCGGCTCGTCGGTTTTCAGAGGCACTCACAGAGAGACACACCGAGAGACACCCGAGATAGATATCCTTTTGCTTGACATGACACGCATTTTGTTTGTGTTCGAGTGAGAAAACAGCATGAGGCTCTGGATTGCATCATCGCATCACCACCATCACGGTTTGTGGTGTGACGTGACGCTGCTGCTGACGATGATGATGATGATGAAGATGATGATCAACTTAGTAGATGCTGATGCTGCTGGCTTGTGTGGAGGATGAAGGATTTCGGAATTAATTTGCAAAATATGCAGTAGCGGTTTTTTTTGCACACTAGCCCAGAGAGCCCTGGCAATACATCGGTATAATATACGAATATATGTATGTCTTCTTCTTTTTTTTATACCAAAAAGGCAACGCGACCCCTCTTTTTTTTAGTGCACAATAATGTCACGCTGGGAGAAGATGTAATTGTCACACAGCATCCTCCTGCATGTCTTTCCTGGAGCCGTCACGACCCGCACACCAACAAAAAATAATAAAATCAATGTAGATGTAATGGACTGCTCAGTCGGTTACAAAACGTTAAATCATTTTTTGATGACTAGATAGATACTCTTCCATTTTAACAATACAAAACATGCAGCAGCAGCTCAGCAAACCAATACACCTCCTCCCCGCTGGAAACCATGCAGATCAATAATACTTATGATTAGGAACTTATGGATTTTTCTTTTCTTTACAGAGTTTTTTTAGCGTTGGTCAACGCGGTGGAAAGAAAGTGGAAGGTTCTACAAAAAAAACAAGGGGATGATGATGAGAAGAACTAGAAAACGTACGTGAGGTTATATGCTACAGCCTATATATCAGGTTCGGGTTTTTTTAAAGAAATAATAGGGTTTCACTCCACACATCCACAAAGGCGTATTGTACAAGAGGATCTGTGGGAAAAACTGTATGTA
Source organism: Dicranocentrus wangi (assembly GCA_036850665.1). NCBI lineage: Eukaryota > Metazoa > Arthropoda > Collembola > Entomobryomorpha > Entomobryidae > Dicranocentrus > Dicranocentrus wangi. The sequence goes on along the minus strand of JAANSN010000132.1, from coordinate 73,799 downwards.
ATTCACTTTTACAAAACCGAGACGGACAAAAGTCTAATACGGTATTTTAGTGGAGAGAGAGAGAGAGAGTAGGTGCTTTACTTTAATCCGTTTTGTGACGACCATGAAAACGTTGTTTTCTCTCTCTCTTTTCTGGAAAAGACGCTTCAAGTGTAACTCTTGTGGTTTCAACGTTTGTCTCATGCATTCCACAGAATACAAAGAGAAATTGGTGATCATCCTGTGATATACAAAGTCTTTTTCGGGGGAATGAGACTACTCCCTTACTTCCTACTCCCTTTCTTTCGTCCCAACAAAAAAAATGCGCTCAGAGTGTTGATTGCTGATCTTTGTAATCCGCACCCACACCACGAATAAAATTGCTCAACTTGGGGGAAAAAAACTCTGCGGAATGGTATAAAATGCAGCTTTTTTTATTCGTTTCGTTCGTACTTTTAGATTGTGGAGAAAAGTGGTACTTTACTCACACAGCTTTCCGCATGGTGAAAATCCCTTTCCTCTAATTTAATGGCAATCAATGCAACAACAAGAAAGAGGAAGTGGCTACAAATATAGTGCACACAAAATAGGACATACTACACTGTTTCCTCCAGAAAATATATCCGTTTCCGTCTACCACCAACCAAAAAAAAATATCAGAGAGCATGAAAGTCTATCTATCTATCTAGTTTTCTTTTTTTTTTGTGCATCTGGCAAAATCTAATGCTACTGGCTGGATTGTTTGTGGACACTTCTTCCTTACTTACTACACCTATGTACTTGCTTATATACATCCTTGTAGTGAGCGAGAGAAAATGGAAAATGGATGTGTGAGCGTATAACTGTTTAGAAATTACTACGCAGTTTAATACCCCATAATTAATCCTTGTTTTACATGATGATAAATGATAATGAAAAGTGAGCACTAGAGATTTGCTTTTTGTTATTATTATTATTATTATTATTATGGTAGCATTAATTCCAAATTCACTCCAGAGCAAGCCAGCCAGCCAGCTGGTATATTATATATATCTCTGGCACTTCTCTCTGGAGGGAGAAACCGTCCCAAATGCAATCCCGTCCTTAAACCATAACACATATACCCTTTTTTGTGCCAAAAAATAAAAGAAACAATAAGTGTTCTACCAAAGTGCAGTATTTCCTCTGTCACACGAGCAAAAATCGTCCACTTTCCTAAGACCAGACCACCACACACATACACACACACAATAAATATATATGTGTCTGTTTTTTTATGTACTACTCTCCAGGATTATTATTTTTTATTACAATTACTTACTTGTTGTTACCATTACAGTAGTAGGCAAAGAGCAATACGGGAAATCATAACAGCTAATGGTGAGTAGAAAACGAATACAAAAAACAAGGTATGTGTAAACTACAAAATTAGCTACTTACGTTTCATACGACTACTAAATATTTTTACTGGCTACTCTTTGAATACAACAACAGCACCTCAACAACAAAACAAACAATTTGCAGCACCAAACAACACACCTCCACCACCCCCACGACCACCACGACCACCACCAACACCACCAATCACAAAAAAGAGGAGAAACAAAGGCAAAAGTAGTAAGTAAATAAATATCAAGGTGATTATAATTTATTTTCAATTCTCCTCCTTTGTTAAAAACTTTCACTACAAGGACAACAATTTGCAATAATTGCCAGAGAGAGAGATTGAATGAGTGAGTAGTGTGTTTGGGAATAATAATCCAGATCCAGAAGAAACAAAGTAAGTAGTTAGTATACGTTTGTGCCTGATATCTGCTATTTCAGCCGGGACAAACGGAGTGAGACTGACACGAAAAAGTGATGGAATCAAAGTGAGAGTAGTCGACCCTGGATCATTTGTGACTGCTTGCGTTTTGCCTGCAACCACGCTGCTGACTGCCGCTACGAACCTTTGTGCAACCACGAGTAAGGCAAACTGTTTCCTACAGCGAAAATGCCATTGTGCCAGTGTCAGACACACACACACACACACACACACACACGTACGTATATAGATAGACATAGACACAGAGCCAAGGATACGCTTTCCTCCTGGAGAAAATACTTACGGTACGTGTGTGCATGGATAGGAGATGAGAGAGAAAATTGAGAGAAAACCGGAGCTGCTGCTCTGGCTAGCTTCTCACTTGAGCTTCACTCTTTCCCATTCAAATGCACACATTTTTTCCGGAGCACAGCTCCACTCTGCCTTTCTCACACACACATACAAACAGAGAGGGAGGGAGGGAGGGAGGGAGGGGAGGGAGGGAGGGAGAGAGAAGGGAACCAAGGACCACGCGGGTCAAGTTTTTTTTCTTTTTCTTCTTCTTCTTCTTCTTCCACGATTATGCATCCATATAATGTAAAGAGAAAGTGTATATCGAAAACTTTTTTTTACAACTCAAACCTTCCGAGTGGATGGATTTTTTCCCGTTACTTTTCCCATTTTTAGGATCCTCAAATCCACACTTTGGAAGATGAAGAACCAGAAAAAATAAGTGGTTTCTTGAGAGAAACAGGGTAAAATGTTGTGTTTTTATGAAATACGGGAGCAGTACAAGTTCGTGTTTTAAATGTACAAAAAGATCTACATTTTTGTTAGACAGGCAGAAACATTCTGATCAGGACTAGGAACGAACGAACGAACGAACTAACCCACCACCGTCACCGTCATATTTCCCGTTTGCTAAGTTTGAAAGGCGGGGGGGGGGAGAGTCGAACTCAAGGTTCTGGCACACAAGTTATAGGATTGAAGAGGAAAATGGGGGGATGAGGAGGAAACAAGACGGGAGTAAGTTTCACCTTCCCTTCTGTTCAACTGACAATCAGAGAAAGACACAAGAAGTCAGGAGTAGTGAAATGAGCATTTCGGCTTCCTCTCTCGCAGCCTCCCCAATTTCCAACGAAATACCATTTCTCGTGTGTCATTCTCTCCAAAAAAATATAAAATTTACTCTTTCATTCTCCGCCCTACTTTAACGACAATTTTTTCCCCTTCTATAATTACCTTAATAACGTTTGGGAATCTATGCTCTGATTGCTTGCACGAGTTTTCCTTCCAGACGGGACGGGATTTCTTCACCGAGGATAATTTGCTGAGGGTTTTGCTGATACGCTTTTTAAAGAGGAGGAGTAGGGGGAATGTACGGCACGGGGAAAATTGGGACGATAATAAAGGGGAAAATCGGAATATTTCATTCCTTCGCCGTTTAGAGCTTAAAATAGACGTGCCTGGAGGATGAGTGACTGGAACTGATATACGGTGAAAGGTTGGAATGTTCACGTAATTTCTCACGTGGTGGAAGAAGAGCGACAAAGCAGGGGGAGGCCAAAAAGCCACCACCACGTACCCAAGTCTTTAATTTGATTTTCCGAGTGGTGTGGTATATACTAGATGTTTATGGGTTAGCTAAGACGATCTGTTTTTCCGATTAGCCGTATGATGTATTTTGTTTTCAAAGAAAATCACTTTAATGTCGGCAATCTCTTCTCTCTCGCTCTCTCTCTCTCTTTCCCTTTTATACAGATTACACGCGAGCTGAGCTGCGAGTTTTTTTTTACATATAAATAGGGATTACCCCGCTAGAAAAAAAATCAAAGACGTCGATTTTTGCCCTCAACCCTATCCATATTCACATTATTTTCCCTTCCTGCTCTTTCTCTTCGGGTGAGCATCCGTGTGCATGTTATTACTCGTTATTATTGTAATGTGATGTGTGTTTTGTTGCATGGTGTTAGTTAGCTGCCACCGAGGATTCGATCCTCCTTCCCAGATCTATTTTTTATGCCTACCTCGCCTCCTCCTTTTTATCGAAAAGGCAGTAAGCCTCAAGGCAGAGCAGAAGAAGAAGAAGAAGAAGACGAAGAAAAAAAGTTTTGGAGTGCATGAGACTTCATGGGCATTTTTCGAGTCTATGTGTTTTTCTTAGAAAATCGGTTTTTTACTTCGTTATGATAGTAGTATACTACTCCCAGGGAAAAATCCTTTTGAATGTGCATACCTTCTCTACAGATCTTGTCTACTCAATGCACCAATTCCTCACCAACTCTCTAGGGTCACAAACAGCCTTTTTTCCCTTTACTTACACACACACACACACTCACCATCCATATACACTTTCCTACCTTTTACTGTACAAGAACAACAATCCTAGAGAGAGAGAGTGAGAGAGAAAGTACGTTAGGTTACTTTTTTTTATACCAAATCCACAAATATATTCTGTGGGATTCAGTGGTGCTCAAAGAAAGTAACATTTTTTTTCTCCAAAATGGTGTGGCCGTGGCCTGCCTGGGCTGGACGCTGGATTTTGAGTGTGTTTGATGCTTTTCGTAAAAAAACTTTCTTTTTTTTGTGTGTGTGTAATACTCATATACTTATGGAACTACTATGTGTGGTTTACTTACTTTTGACTTTGGCACTCAGTCACTAAACGACATCTCCTCTTGGTTTGCCCGCAAACGAAACGATAGCCTATTCTATTGATTTGCTTTGGGCGACGGAAGAGGAGGAAAAAAATTGGTATAACTTATTGCGTCTATTATGCTCTGGAGAGGGACTCTGGGAGGAAGTAAGAAAAGGTAACTTGCTACTACAATAGAATGACAAGTTAAGCCTTACTCCCCACCTCCAAGCCGGAGTTAGAAGGAGAAACGGAGGAAAAAAAACGAGAGCAAATGAAATGATTTCCATACGATAACCTCCTAAATGGTTATATCATATCAGGGAATAAACTCGCTCTCTCTCTCTCTCTTTATGTATCATAGACATCCACTACTACTGCTCCAAACCAGAAAGAAAAAAAAATCCGCTATTTTTGTGTGGACCCAACCACGTACAACGTAGGTGGTAGGCATAGGCAGGCAGGCATAGTCTGTCTGCCTGCCTCCTCCAGTTGGCCAAATATCAGTAACAAGAAAAAATATATATAGTACATTACTTACACGAGGAGAGAAAGGTGATTCGTTTCTTGTTACTTGTTCACTTGACTGTGAGGTAATAATATAAACTGGAAGGTTGAAAAGTCTCAGCACCAGTTGGTTATTTTCTTATTGAATTGACTTCCACCACTTTCTCCAATTCCCGTTATACACTTTTTGCCCCGTTATATTATTCTCCTACGTTCCCTTTCCACGTTTTTTTTGAGTGAGAGAGAGAGAGGAGAGAACAAACTAAAGTAGTTTTTTTTTCTTCTTCTCTCCAATGGTACATGTAAACATATGGAGTGAACTACAGGATAAATACTTTTTTTTCCCTCGGAACCAATCTTCTTATATATATGGGATATAGATGTGAGTAAGTGGTTGGAGTTGAAGCATGGGATGAAAATGGTGGTTTGGTTTGTTGGTCACATTTCACAGTTATTACCACCCATGTCATATCAAAAAAAGAGAGAGAGAGGAGAGAAAAAAGTTGGAGAACGATGGGAGAAAGGACAAAATAAGCAGCCTTTTTTTCTCTCTAATTTTACGTGATTTTTTGGTGGATAAACACGCTGCTAAATTGTCTGCATAACTCCGTCTCCCGAATATACGTATTTCTTGACATCCAACAAAAATGTGTGAGGGAGAAGCCCAAGTTGAAAACAGAAAGAGAAAGAAAAAGAAAGAAAGATTTTTGCTAGTTTCTTGTACAAAAGTTTGAGTGACTCCTTGAGCACTCTACACTTTTCAACAGAGTGGCACCCAAAATATATATATATAAGTATAAAAAAGAAGGAATTCAAACGCGGTTTAATAATCGTTTTGTCTTTTTTTCAGATAAGAGGAGGAAAATTAAGGGGTTGCTTGCTTTCCGTGCAATAACTGCATGCATATTTCATGCCGACAATATGCTCTATATTGTTTTTTTTCTTCCTCCACAATGGAATGGGACCGCAGAGCAAGCAGCTCGGGTTGTAAGCATGAAATATGTATTGTGTGTAGGTAGGTAGTCCGTGTAGAATGTTTTTTTCTCCGGTTTTGTGTGATATCCAGTTTACATGTGTAATAAGATAATGGGTTAATGTCAAAATCTTAAACGGTAATAAAACAATAAAAAAGTGCAAAGTTCGTCGTTTTTTTCACTGGCTTTCACGCTTTCACTCAAAACGTTTTTTTCTCTCTCTCTCTGTTGTCCAAACCCTTCAAAGCTCCGCCGCGGCGTGAACTATGGCAACCCCACACAAATCTAACAACTCTTTCGCTTCTGCACTGTGTCCAAAAAGGAAAACTTTTTTTACTTTTGTCTTTCGTCCTTTTTTTGTTGTTGAGAGGCGCAAAAATAATAGTAGCAGCATGTGTATATACGTTAGAAACCAGCGGCCGAACGCACAACGTGCACCCTCCTATTGGCAAGGTGATACTAGACAGAGGAGACACGACATGGAGGGCTCAAGTTGTAATGCCTAGTGAGTGAGAGAGTATAAGTTAACTGCAATTTCACAACGTGTACTTTTCTTGTCGAACAAATTGAACGTACCCAGTTGGAATGTATGTAAAAAGTGGAGGTTGACTTTCGGTGGTGGTGGTGGCATATTACTGCGCCTGGTGACTGGTGGTCGTCGTTGTCATGCACCTTTTTATTGTCAGTGCCAATCATGTAGAACGCATTGGCCATAACATTCCATTCAAAATGTGCACCTAAAAATTGTAATATCCGACTCGACTGCCTAGCCTCCACTTACAATTCTATTATGCATCATAATATCTGACTAATATGTTTGCATTCTTTTTGTATTATCCCTTATTTCTATTGCGGCGTATATGTGGAGCCAGAGGGAAAAGGGATTGAGCTTTCTCTCCCTCTCTTTCTCTCTCTCTGTTTTTCTCTCTTGCAAAGGAATAAAAAAGTATAATAAAAGCAGTAAAGTATATTACAAGGTTAATAATATGCAATGTGGGACCACAACATGCATAAATCCTATTGCCCCGGCTCGCGTATCTCACAAAGTATTAGTATTATCACCTCTCCCGTATAGTTTCATTTTAGAGTGAATAAAAAGTAAATTTTTTTGAGTATTAAGAGGAATAACTTGTACGGCTCTAACCCTCGAGCAAAGTTTCGGCTTAAGTAGGAAATAAAAAAAGTGTCTTCCTTTGTGAAGATTTTTTTCTTTCGCTACTCCCTCCAGCCAGATTTACTTTATATTTTGGAATGGGTATATGTAGTACTTTCCTCTTCCTCTCTTTGTTTTTGCAGTAGTTTTCTCAGCCTCCTTCTCAAAATACTTTCCTACTGCATCCCCGTCCCATCATGGTCGAATTCGTCGTCGTGATGTGGGTGATGTGTCTAGTATTTTGTGGGCTATATAATATGCTATGATGACGCATGATGAGACATTTTATTCATATACACTAATCATAATAATGATTATTATAGATGATATTATATACAACAAGGAGGAGGACAGAGATATTTTCATGTTTCCCCTTTGAAATTAAAACGAGAGGGAGGAGAGGGGGGATCGGATAGTCAGAGACAAAAAGTGAGCCCCTTTTTAATATTTCCATGAGAGAAGAAACGGGTCTTTTTCGACATATAATATTCTTTTCTTCCCACCTGCATTCTTCTGCTTGCTTTTCTCCCTCCTGTGCCTCACGATAAGAAGCCACCCACTCTTGCAGAAGTAGTCAAGTGAGCTGCTGCCATAAGCTAGACTTGTCTTTCACCGAGAGAAGAAATAAGGCTTGTGCACACAATGAAAATCCGTGAGCCTTTTACCGTCTCTCTCTCTCTCTCTCTCTTAGCGGGGGAATACCTGCTCCCACACGAAAATTGGAAGAGGAAAAAGGGGCCGATAAGGAAAAAGGCTGGTTCTGGATGAGAGGATAAAAAGTGGAGTGCCGACCACCGCGTCGTAGTCGTAGTAGTAGTATATCATAGTATGAGACACTAAACTGTACAAAAGCAAGAAGGTATTCCATCCCGGCACACATATATTTTTCATCAGTGAATGCCACCACCTACTGCAAAACAATACACATTCCTTCTGTTTACGCTGATCACACTGATAAAACCAATTTGCCTGCTGAAAAATTATGCATGAGTGGTCCCGCACAGTGATTTACTCCTTTTACCTTGTGCGAACTTTCCCGTAACGAATTACTATTTCCCTGGTGAACGTGTGCCCCATGGGTAAGACACACCCGCGCAGCGCCCATGAAACATCTTAATTTTCCGTAGTATTATTAGCAGACATGAATATCGTCCCGGCTCCACACCGCACCGCACCGACGACGCTATGATGGGTTTACTACTCGTTAATTCTCTCTGGGTTTTTTCAGGAAAATTCCACCATCGCCACTATCATTCTCGTATCATCATCATCATTATTATACTTATTATTGACATTATTAATAATACAACCAAATTCTTTTACATTTTTGCGGGTATAATACTATANATTTTTGCGGGTATAATACTATATATGGTGGACAGGAAAAGGGTTTTGGAAGTCTTGTAAGTGCGCTCTGCCTCTGCCACTTCATCCATGCATGTGTGTGTATGCCTCCCAGCCATTGTTACAACTCCCCAACATTTTTTCCCTTTTTCTCTTTCTATTTTTCTATATGGCTTCCTCCTCCTTTCCCCAACCTTACTACCACGGGGCGAGTGGAGTGGAGTGGAAGTGCTCAATAGAGATATGTAGAGGAATGAAAAAAGAAACACTGGCTGGTTTTTTGGTGTGGTGGTGCTTTGTATTTCATGCTGATCTATCATTTTCATCGCCAACTTGAGCACATGTAAAGCTTCTTTTTCCCCTTTGTCGACGAAACTATCTTTGTCGAAAGAGAACCAAAAAAAAGAAGGAATCGTATGAAATACATTATTGGAGCATTGTTATTATGCCACGTATAAAACCAGAATGAATATGTTCCAATCCAGAAATCAGGTAATATAAATTGTAGGAGAAGAACACATGTGGAAGAGCATTTTCTCTCTGGACAAGTGATTAGTGCAGTATGAGTAATGGAATAATAATATGACGGTGGTCCCCTCCTTCTCCAAGACGGCATTTTCTCCACTTCGAAAAATGGAAAATAGGATGATGATGATGATGATGGTGCCGACGATGATGATGATGACGATCATCATGGAATTTGTTCGCTTTTTCGAGTCATTTTTATGTATCCCAGAAAGGGAAAAAAACAGAGAGAGAGAGCGACGGGGAAAAGCTTGCTACTTCTTGCTTTTTGTATCCTTCACCAGTTTTTTTATATATTTTTTTTTGCTTCAGCCCATCATCATCACGCTCACTGGTTTTTTGTCAGAGAAAAGCCAAAGGAAGCAGGTAAGATAAGTAGCAAAGTTGTAAACGTTATGTATGTACTCGTCGGAGTCAGTCAGTGGTGGCGGCGGCGGCCGTGGCCAGGTACATTTTCCGTTTCAGGAGGAAAAAATATATATGGAGGAGTTGAAAGGAAAAGGGGGAATTGTATGACCATCTACTTACCAACTTTACTACCTCCTTACTTACTTATTTACTGGAAACCTTCTTAAATTCTTCGTTCCCCCAGTATTACCATTACTTTAGATAAATAGCGTGTTTGTGTTTGCTCAAACGGGTACACGGGGAAAATCCGGATCTCCAAGTGAAATTCCTTATTTTTACCGCAAACCCCGGAATTATAAGGATGTATGTATATGCATTGTCATAAAAAAAGGGAAACTTGAGCTTCTCAGGCAGGTGCAGCACGTGGGATGTAATGTAACGTAACAACTATACGGGGAGGAGAGGAAAGCAGGTAAGTCAGGGGGAAGGGAAGAAGAATGTATAAAGCATCATCGCATCGTCGTCGTCATCAGTAGGGAGCACAATAAAAGCCGAGTTTGATGCACAATGCGAGATATTATAGCATAACCTGCTTACCTCGTCCTCGTCCCTGCATGCTCCCCCACAACAAGAACATTTTTCACAAAAAAAGAGAGAAAAATAAAATAAAAAAAAACGAAAAAAATGGGAGTTTGTGGTTGAGGATGGAAAAAAATGTCTGTATATGTGCTCGTTCAAAATGTGATTCCATATATTTATTCGATGCCTCAATAACGGGAGCAATAAGTGTCTCTCTCTCTCTGCACACACGTCGCACTCGCAAAAAAAAGAAAGAAATATATGCACGGGGTGGGAGCCCAGGCGTTTTTTCCCCTTCTGTCTATACACAAGTGCTCTCTTGTGGACTGGCTCCCTCCTCTTGAAAATTCCTGTGTAAAATGAGTGAGGTGGTACATCTATGAATGAATATCCCATTTTATAGTAAACACATTGTTTCACTTGGACTTTGTGTGTTGCTGGTTTTCTCCTCTGTGTGATGTGATATGTGTGAGAGCCCTTTTCTCTCTGTCCAATTTCCGTAAAGAGATCCTCCAAAAAGTTGGGCTATCTTGTGAGTGGTGTACACTCCAGCCTTATCTTCAACCCGATTCACTCGCTCAGCATGAAAATAATAGGTAAATAGGGATAGGGACGACGGAGAAGGCCCACACACGAAACGAATATTATATAAGTTGTTTAGAGGGAGCATGATGCTAAATACTTGGAGGAACAAACGGGTCGGGTTGTTCGTTGGTTTCGTTCGAGGTGGTTCCTCTAATGACATTGCCACTAGACAAAAGCCCCTTTTTTTCTATTCTCTTCTCTTCTTCCACTCTCTTTTCATATTATCCTATTTTGTATTATTATCATTATTACTTTCCAACAGTTGCAACTTTTACAAGAATGTGTTTTGGACTGGGTGGTAGTGGTGGTGGTGGTGGTGGAGGAGGAGGAAGGAGTAGGTGGAGGAGTAATTGTAATAAATAAAATATGACGTGTTATTAGCTCTCCGAGGAGGATATTCTCCCTTTGTCTTTCCACTTCTTATTATTGCTATTTACCATTATCAGTATTTTTGGAATGGGGGTATTGGATGTGAAGGAGGGCATTAGGGGAGCCAAGTGGAAGATGAGATGTGTGTGGTATGCAGGCATGCCTTCCTAATTGGAAAATTTTCGCGAGAAATAAAAAAAAAGAAAAAGACCTTTTGTGTGTTATCCGGGAAAGTTTCAGAAAACGGGAAACAGAGATTTAAAGTAAAGACACACTTCTTCTCTCGTTGCCTAATGGATAATAGAAGCCAGCTTTTCAAAAAAAACGTATCAGTTCAGAAGAGGAAGGGAGAGTTTATATGTGGAGAAATTTGTGCTAGAAATAATTTAAGGGAAAAATGGATCCAATTGCGGGGTTCACTTGGTTGTTTACGGCTAGCCCATTTGTGTCCATGAAGTTACCTCCGAATTTTGTAGTCAGGATGGACTGATATCATGTCAGAATAGAATAAAAAGAGCAAACTCGCTATGCAGGTATATATTTAAGGAAGTAGGTAGTGGTAGTACCAGTCTCTGTTTGATGATTTAAGGTATTGACTCTACATTTTCTTTAGAGTGAACATTGCGGGGGGGAGGGGGGGAATGTGTTTTGGTGGGTGATGTTTCTCTCTCTCTCTCGCTCGCTTCTCTCTTCCCCTCCCTCCAACAAAACATATAGGAGACAGGCCGGGCCTATCAGACTATCATCAGACGTTTTACTCGAGGAGAGATGTCTGTGTGTTTGTATGTGGAAGTTTTTTTTTCGTAAAAATCGCTTTTTTCACACTGGATTCGTCGGATCGGATATATATACACTATTTTTATCAGTGTGATATAGTCCATAACACGACCGAGATGGAGGAACATAATAGTTAGTACGCAAAAATGGTGTAGAAATGCCGACATTCCGTTATGGCTCATCCGGCATTTCCCCTGAACCCCTCCTATGTAGTTTTCCTAACAGAAAAATAGTATTTTTCCCTCCATATTTCCTTCCCTGTCCCCACATTTCCAGAGAGAGAGAGAGATATTTTGCAACTTGGTGGTAAGCAAGCAAGCAAGCAAGTGGTGGTAATGGAGGTTGTGTTGCAACAGCAACGAAAAAAGAAAATGTATTTTCTTGTAGTGTTATGTTGGATGGGGTATAGAACAGCATTTGGAAATGTAAGGTGGACGTTGGAAATAAAGTAGAATCATTACTGCTCATTCAGGTGTGCCTTAGCGACACGGTTCCCCGGAATATACTGCACCTCCACCACCTCCACTGTGTTATTGTTTTCACTACTGGATTGGATAGGAGTAGAGAGAGAGAGAGAGAGGGAGAGGTTATTGAGGGAACATAAAAAGAGAGTCTCCATGTTTTCCTCGCCGGGAGAAATACCGATTTGTACATGTTGAAAATGGTAAGCGATGTCGTGATTTTACATTTTTTACTTTTGTCATTGCTAAATTGCTCCACTTTATGGAGGATGCATGTCGTCTCACTTTGTTTTGGACACTGGGTTTCCACTTTCCACTAACCCGGCCAAATGGTGTACAAGGGCAATCCCTTGCTTTTTTTTGTGCTTGTGTAATATTAGTAGTGCGAGGGGATTAGACATTCCGAGATTGAACGGTTTACGTGGTGATTTTTTTTTTGGATTTTATTATATGGGAAACACGGACACGGCACGGAACGCACACGCTCCATCGCACAAACGACGGACGGGGCTTTGATGACATACACAACAACACGACGCCGTTCAGCTCAGAGCCTGGATGTTTGAACGGACTACTTTTTCACACGGATATTACTATCATTCCAGTGCGTGTGAACTCATGGACGTCGTTATTCTCTCCAGGGTTGTGCTGCTGCGTTTGAGCTCGAGCTGCAGCTCGACAAATAATGTTTGGAATTATTTAAAACTAATAATATGCTAGTGCTTCCAGAAATGAGGGAAATTATGAAGACTCTCGTGTAGTTGTTGGAATCTCTCGCTCTCAATTTGCTTGCAGAACCCTTGCTCATAAAAATATTGTATGATAATAATACTCCTTCGCAAAATGGCCCACAACAGCAGCAGCCTAATCAGCAGAGAAGAAGCAGGGCTCTGGTCCAGCGCCGTGGTGTAGTTATTAGCTTTGGGAGTGGAATTCAATTTGTAGATCAAAATGCAGTGCACGTTAAACCCCAGGATGGTTATTGCCGTAGGCACATTTTATAAATCGTGCAACCAACTCAGTCAGTAAAAGAAGAACCCCATTTCCATCAAGACCATTTTCCATCCTCGTCGTACATAAAATGATATTATTCTGTTTGAATTATAGTAGTTTCACAAGGACATGACCTGAGGTGATGTTCACACATGGAATGGTGAAACTTGAAACTATGTAATGCAACTCTTACTTGAATTATGGCTAAAACATCATCCAAAAACAAACATTGTAAAATGTGTATTCTACACCGTAAATTTGTCATTAAATTCAATACTCAAACTTGTATACTAGGTATATAGTCACTTTTGTCCACACGCGTTTTTTTCGAATATGTATTATATGTCATTAATTAAGTTCGAGTTCGAGTTACTCTAGCACTCCACGTCGTGGTTTTCCTATAGTTCAAGTTACCCCAACTTGTATCATTACCCGTCACGGAGGAAAATGTCAGACTCCGCTCGCTGGAGAAGTTCTTCTTCTGGGGAACAGTGTCATTGGAAGCAGCTCAAACTGCGTGGGCTGTTTTTTTCGACCAGCAGTGGGGTTCAGTTGTCGTTCAGAGAGTTTGAGAGGGTTCGATGATAATCACCTCGGGCCACTTTCTTTGAGAGAAACAATATCCTTTAATAATAACACTTTGGAGGACGTACTCCGCCTGGTGTCATTTCTCACAGCTATAATATGGCAGTTTTAAGGGGACAAGAGGCAGCAAAATAATAACTATTACTAGGATTATCTGCAAGTATGAGCTCGTTGGATTACATAATATAGTCAGTGAGAGAATCCCAGGATATTATAACTCAGGGAACATCATCATCCCCATCTTTCCTACCGTCATCGTCGTCATCATCATCACAAAAGATGAGGAGAATCTCTGGGTGCCCTCATGCAAATAAAGTTGATGACAATGCTGATGACTGTGTTCCTCCTGTTATGAGCCCTGATGGACGTGGGTGCATCCTACCACCCGGTTGCTCCGAGGCCTCACAGTCTTCCCCTGTCTAGCTAGCTCCTCGCCACAAAACCAAGACATTTATATCTCTTTTTTAGTAGTCAAGTGACTAGCGTAAAATGTAATGGTCTGTATATATACGCCAAGATTGTCGTCGTCCTCGTCCTCCTATGACAAGATAATTATATTTTTTTAGTTGTCTTCATGGAGCAACCAAGTACTCCTGGCGGTGGTGGAGGAGTCGTTCAGTTTTATGTACAGGTGATACACCTCATCATCATCAGTCATCAAGACAGTCACAATGATAATGATTTGATGATGCTTGTTTCTCCTAGGTTCCCTACATGTCGTACAGCATGCAGGAGCACCCCGTATGAACAATATTTCCCATTGGCGTATCCTTTACAGCTTCTTACTATGGCTTTAGGTGACTGGTTGGGGTTTTTTTATGAATAAAAAATGAGGATCACGTTTCTAAACATCCCAGAGGAAGTTTGGAATGAGGCTGAAAAACGACACAGAGCCATAAGACATTTTACTCTGTAACCGCAACGCGCAACCTATTGCTCAGAGCTGCTTTGCCTCACATTCCATTCCATTTTGAGAAGTACACCGCATCACATAAAGAAAACACTTTACTTCAAATCTATCTCTCTCTCTCTCTCTCCGCTCTTGCATCCTTTTAATCATCATCATGTCCCAAGAAGAAGAAAAAATGGTTTTTATGAAAAAAAAACTGCGCTCCTTTCGCTGAGAAGAATCAGAGATTTCAAAAGAGGAGGAAAACCACCACACATTTGTTAAAAGCCTATGGTTTGGATTACCCTTTGGATGAAAAATATAACGTGTGTAGTCGTCGTCGCTTCGGCTCACACTCTTCCGCAACCTTTTCATCATCCCCACACGCTTTGATTCATATCGTGATGGGTTTTCCTTAGTGTAACAGATGTAAGGAGAGTACGAAAACGAACATGTTTTAAAAAGATGGATATACCCGTTTTATATCTCTGACGACTCCCCCTCCCCCCGCTTCTTAACAAAACTGTGTGATATGAGAGGAGCTATGTAGCTATAACTATTTTTTTTTCTCTCTCTGTCCCTGAATATCATGATGATTCCGAAACACTTTTTGAGTGCACAAGGTGCGCAATGTTTTACACTTGAGCGTATATAGAGTTGCACACCCTAGTGATTTTCATGTGCGAAGGAAGACCAGAAACGTCTATGAAAAATTAGCCATGGAGCTTGAAAATTTAAATATAAAACAGTGTGTGTGTGTGCAGTATTTGCGTAGAAGTATTATAACCCTTGAAGAAGAAGAAGAAGAAGCGATTCTCGCCTTTTTGAAGACACACTCTCTCTGGCTGGTGTACTCTTCTGTGTGCCCAAAAAGTTATGAGAGATTGTACCCATTTCCCTTTGACGTAAAGTAATAATTTTCTTTTGAAGCGTGACTACCGTTTTCTGACGTTGCGTACTTAATACTTTCTTTTAAAACACCCGTTACATTCATGAAAGAGGGATCGTCCTCGTTGTGCCTGTCCTTAATGTGAAAAAATGAAAATCTTTTGAGAAGGATGATGATGATGATGATTCCCACCTCCTCATCCCTCCGACCCGGCATCTTATGTAATCGTAATCTCTAATTGAGAAGATGCTCTCCCTCTCTCTCTCTCTGTCTCTCGACTTCCTTGGATAACCATTTTGAACTGTATACATATGTCTTGCACGCGTACGCTACTTTGATATACATTTCGCAATGTTGTATCATTCTCGCAGAATGACATCCGCTATGGTCAATCATAGCGGGCGGAGGAGGGGGATTGGAGGGAATGAAATCAGTTTTATGACGCACTTACTTAAACACTATACCTGAGTCTACAAATTAACTTGGCTTGTGTGGTTCGCTCATCGCGCTAGATGTTTGAGGGAATACTCTTTTTCTGTCATTTCCGAGCTCTGCTGCGGCGTCTGCTGCTGCTGCAATGGGAGAATAAGGAGTTTTGAGTCAACTGTCCCAATGTCCTCTTGTTCATTTCCTCTCTCTCTCTCTCTCTCTCTCTGTCTGTCTCTCTCTGGCAACTGCCGGGCGAGTTCGAGGGGTTTAGTTGGCGTGTGATGAAATCGTTCATTAGATATAATAGGTAATGACTGGCATGTAATAATTAAAGTCACAGCATGGCATTTACTCGGTTCGCCTGGATGACCACCAGTTTTCATGTGTTACAGTAGTGGGAGCTGTTGGGCGGCGCGTGCAATGCCATCATATAAGTACGTATGTGCCCCTCTCTGCTCTGCTGCTGGTACGCACCTCTGCACACACAGGAGGTACAGGACGCGATAACGGGGTTTTGAGCATGAATAACTTTGAATTGGTTGTTAATGAGGTCGATCGAGGTATTTACCCTATTTTCCTTTAATTATAAATATAGCCTGGCTATTTATATATTGGTATACTTAGCATTTCACTTTGCCGTCGTCCCATCCATCCAACGCGCAGAGGTCTGTCTTTTGTCAGACCAGAGACGACTGAATTGCCGAGAGTGAGTGAGTATCAATATATATGGTGATGGTGAGTGAGCGAGCGAGCGAGTGAGTGAGTGAGTATATGGAAATTGGAGGAAGTTCAGACAAGGACGACTACTACTCCTTCCGAAGCCTCCTGACTTTTTCGTGATACAAGTAAGTACTTTTTCAGATTACATTATTCTGCCTGTGCTTATAGAGCCCCGTCTCCACAGTTCCTGTTGTCCACCCACCTTCCTGCTTACCAACCTGAGCAGAATCCTCCCAGAATTGATGGCAATTGGCAATTATTTGAATTCTTTTGTAGCCAGTGCGGAGGGAGTTGTGTATAGTGTAGGAGTCTCTGAATATTGAATGACAATTTCCCTGAATTTCATTTCACCTCGCTAGTTGCTGCTGCTGCTGCTTCTGCTGGTGGGCAAGATAGGCTTGCAAGCATGATGCTCTTGCTGTCAGGCTCAGCAGAATTATTGAGGAAAGTGGGAGCAGAACAGAAAGAACTGTCACATATGACAATATTATCTGCAGGACAATACATCCATATTCCTGGCTATATGCGTCTGCATGAATGAATGAATGAATGATCTCTTCATTATATCTTTCCACTTGGCTCGCTCCATTAAAACGAGTATTCATCAAGTTACAAATTTCATATTTTCAGAATGGCCCTCTCCTTTCTATTTTTCTTCACTTCCTGGAAGAAACCAGATACCGGATGAATTGCTTCAGCAGAGGGAAGTGACACAACAAGGAAAATGATGAGCAGCTCCTCCTCCTCCTCCTCCGCCTCCTCCTCCATGATTTCCAATTTCATTCAAGACTTTGTCACACATCAACAGTCACAATAAGTTTTTTTTTTGAGCCGTTGAATGAGCAACAAAAATGGAAACAATTTTTTGTTCGCCGAAAAAGGCCCTTTCTTCCTCTCTCAGATAGTGTCGATCAGTCAGTAGCCCATTTTTGCTACCTGTTCACACTTGACAAACTTTTGAAAGATGATTACCTATCCCTCCTTTTTTATCATCCCGTTTAAAAATTTGTTTTCCTTTCTGCTCCAAAGAGCCTAAACCCAATCTTGGGACACAATTAGGACTCCCTGCGCCGTGAAAAACGTGGAACGTTCGTTCATTACTATAAAGACGCAAAGTGGCGGATTCTATTTCGTTGTATGTCGTGTTCAGGGAGGCAGCGCAAATGTGGCATGTGATGAAATACTTTTGGTACTCGGTACAATACAAAAATAACTTGTCCCTGCCAGCGAGCTCCAGGCGCGTAGTTGACATTTTACTTTAGGTTGGCGTCTTTATCTCAATGTCCCTTTCCTTGTTCTTCGAAAGAAAGAAAGAAAAAAACAGCAACCGATGACGTGGTTCCTGAAGCCATACATATACTACTTGCCCAGGAGCGCGGCAGCATTTCACCAGTCACCACCATCACCACTCACCACCTTTTCTGTATCCTTTGAAATACGAGGTAGGAGGGAGATGGCGGAGATGAAAATGGAGAGTGGAGGTTGTACATCTTGTTTGATGACACCATTCCAAGTTAATAAGCTCCCTTGTTTAAATACATAACCGTTGTGTAAGCAAAAGCCCAACGAGGAGGAGGAGGGAGCCAGTGTGCACATCGTGGCAAACTACTTCCTCAAGGAAAGCATTTCATTTCTTGGATTATGCGCTTACGGATTATTATTATTACTATTATGATTATTACTGCCGCTGTGGAGACCGTTTTCAGACAAGGTTGGCATCTTACGACGCAAGTTGTTTCTCCCTGCTTCTCCGTGTTCATAAATATTATTCAAATGGTCATGGAACGAACAGATGCCAATAAAATGTTATGCATGTCGTACAGGATGGATAGAGGACAAATATTAGTTTTTATCTTTACATGAATTTCGACTACACTACTGTTAAGCTCTAATTCACTCTGTCTGAATGAATATATAATAAAAATGGAAGTAGGAGAGGAGGAGGAGGAGGAGGGGAGGAGGGGACGCAGCCCCATAAGCAACACATTGAAGCCAACATTGGCATTCCGGTGGAGTGACAAAATGGACAAAATCACAATGGAATATTGCCTTTTTCTTTCTCCTGGAAAAACAGGATCCGGCTTTGGTTGAACCAAGTAGTCGTAGTCGTGTCGTAGTACGTATATAAAGTAAGAGCGAGAGCCGGAATTTCTATTCCACGGGAAATTCATATTCTATCTAATACACTTAATTCAACGTGAGTGAATGGAGAACGAGGTTGTGCACAGGGTGTTTCCGTTCGCTTATATTTCTTAACAGTAAACTAACGTCATGACTGACGCCTTTCCTTCTCTGAGGAATTGGGTAATGGCCCTCCACTCAATTGGCCATGAGCAAAAGTTAGATATTCCCATTCACAGATTTTGTTTGCTTCACCTGGGGAAAGAAGGGAAACTCTGGGAAAATTTATTCATCGATGCGAATTCTAGGCAGACTATTCAGAGAGTCAGCAGCAGGAGCAGCAAAGCCTAGTTTGGTAGTATAAAAACCTGCACCAATTGTGAAATATGATTATGAGCAAAATTAGAATAAACTGCATTTCCCTCTAAACATTTGCTCATTACAAATTCCAACATTTTCTTTTCCACTCCACTTTGAAATTCCAACTAGCGTATCCATGGAGCAGAAGCAGCAGCAGCAGTAGCAGTCCAACGAGCAGCAGGTTTCGTTCGGAATCAACAAAAATAAAATAAAAAGTTCCACGCTGCTGGAATGGCTCTAGAGGAATACAAAGTTTTGCAAAAGATTGCAGCGGAAATAACCAAGATAGAGTATATCACCTCGAGAAAAACAACGACAAGTGACAACCCCTTCTCTGTATTGTTATTAAAGACCATGAGCTTTTGAGTTGAGAAAGAGAGAGAGAGAGGTGGTGGCATGATAAAACAACTATTTGCATGGTACACCCAATGTCGAAAAATATTAGCTGGTCTCCCCTTCGTCGTCGTCGTCGTCGACTACTCCTCCACCGAGTGCCACCTAAAATCCAGGCTTTAATTTTTTCTGAAAGGTATTTTCCTTGAGAGTGGCTCTGGCAGCAGCAGTGCTGCTGCTGCTGCTGCTGCTGCTTTCCCCATTCCTTGTCATTCATTTTTCCTCAATGTATTTTTAGTGGCAAGCCATCAAAGTAATGTGGAACGGGTGGCGATAAAGTGGAATTGGCAGAGAGTGTGCCCACTCACACAAATCTACACAAGTCAGTCGTCCGTCGTCCTACGTCAAAAACGTTCAGCCCTGTAACCAGCATCCGGGGGCAACCCCATACATCCTATTTATAGTGGAGGAGGTGGTGTTGGTGGTGGTGCCTTCTGTCCTTTGAATACATTTCGGTAGTAGTATAGTGGCAGTCGCGGCCACGTATGCTCGTCCATCAAAGTTCCTCAGCTTTTACCAAACTTGACATTCCGAGCGGGTGCTTTCTCTCCGTGGGACGATCACCTCAGTCAGGAGTGAGTTGTATCGAGGAAAATAGCCAGTATCCCTGTTGATATGATTTACTCACCCAAACGAACTTCTCCAGAACTATGTAATAAAACATCGAGAGTGGACCGTAATGACAGCAATCACCTCATCCAAACGTAACCGAATTGGATACAGCGGCGGAGGGAAACATGTCAACTAAGACGCAGAACATACATCTTTTACACAGTTTATATCATGTGTATAAATTTTTATGGATGTCTATTGTGATTTTTGCTGTTCCACGAGCAATTCCTACCGCGTAACCCTAATGGGCCCCCAATAATGTAATGCGATTGAACATGGGAAGTGATTGAGGGAGGAAAATGTCTGTTTTTATGGAGGGGATGGATGGATGGATGGAAGAATCACTACTGGGTTTCCGAAAATTCCTCTTGTACCCTCCAGTTACTATAAAATGGAGGTGGGGAGAAGGACTTGGCCTCTTTTCTTTTATTATCTGGTCTAAAGGCACGAAAGGACCATTTACCCAATTTTCCCCTCCGTCCTAGCTGGACTAAATGGCGAATGTAATAAAAGGGGAAATGGTTGGAAGCACACGTACACATGTGATTACGTCCTTCTACCGGGCTAAATTTTTCCACCACCACGATTATGATGCAGTCCAAGAGACACTC
Organism: Dicranocentrus wangi; assembly: GCA_036850665.1. Taxonomy (NCBI): domain Eukaryota; kingdom Metazoa; phylum Arthropoda; class Collembola; order Entomobryomorpha; family Entomobryidae; genus Dicranocentrus; species Dicranocentrus wangi. Next base: position 53,178 of record JAANSN010000132.1, on the reverse strand, counting down.
ATCCAGGAAAGCACAGAGCCCTGCTGTCTATTTCACTCAACGTCGTCCTTCGTACCATGTGCGACGAAATCTCGTACAGAGTCAGTTGTTGTAGCGTTGCTGTTGTTGTATTAGGTGATGGAAGTCGAGAGTCGAAATAGGCATTGTAGAGCAACAGGGCTAAATATTAATGGTGTCTTTTAAGTGTAATGGGGAATTGCCTTTAATTGCTGGAAATTGGAAAAGAGCATGTTTTTCTTGTCCAGAGTGAATCCACTCTCTGTAAATAAATATTATTAAGTATTATGATTTTGCAGCTAAACCTCGTGTCCGTGTCTATCATCATCATTTCTATAATCCAGTTTTTATGAGAGTGGATACACCTGGACAGAGAGACGCAGGCAGACCAAAAAATTGCAGTTTTGAACTGCTTACGTACGGCAGCGGCTATCTATCTCTAGCACACTACCATCAACAATTTCTTCTTCCAAAAGAGACAGGATAATGTTGATGAGCGATTTTCATGCCTTTCATATTTCAATTACCAAGCAGGCAGGAAGGCAGGCAGGCGTGCCAGCCCATCATAATTTTGCTATCCTACCGCCGCCGACGACGACGACGAGTTACGGCTATAATGACATATATACTCTTGGACAAAGAGACTCGTGGCGAAGCATAAACTGGGGATTTTTGCACAACGGCTTTAATCTCACTTTAGCATTTAATCTGATCAGGCACTCTGACAAGCTAGCGGAGGCTCAATCGAGATTTGTAAAATAGTATCTCTCTCTGCTGCTTCCACGGGGATCCACTCCTTTCTCAACATATTGCTCCTTTCCACAAGGTAATAACTGTCATGTAAAATTTGCCGTGTGCTCTCCCACACAGAACAAAGGAGAGGAGAAGGAAAGGCACAGGTTTTTTTTTGGAGACTTTTAGTCTTTCCACAAAAGAGCTCATCTCAATAAGGGAGGACGAGGAGAGCGGGGAAGGGGAAAAACAGCAGCTTCGCTTGGTTGTTTTCCCCGAAATGTATGTCTACATAATAATATGTATGTAATGTAAAGGAAAAGGATCACAATTACTGTCTCATAAAAATTCCTCGGCTGAAGCAATTTTCAACATACAGATTTCAACATTTTCTCTCTCTCTTGTTGTGAAAAGTGAGCGTGTTATTCCTTCAAATACAGAGAGTTTACTACGAGATGGAGGGAAGGATACGAAATATATCAGACTGGTTACTCGTCTCCTCCACCTCCTCCTTCCCGTCGTCGTGACTAAGAGAAGTACGAGCTACTTACCATAATATATATATACGTATGTACTTTGGCCCTCCGTTTTACCTTCCCTTCAAACAACACGTTCAGTAGGAAACAGGCACGGCAGCTTTTATAGAAATACACACTTTTTCTCTATTTTTTTTACTGGTTCCCTCGAAGAAAAAAAAATCGGGCTCATTTAATGGCCAGTTTTTTCTCTCTCTCTCGAACGAAATACTTTCAGAATGTGTAAATACGAGGCTGGTTCCCCAGTAGCTGGAGACGACGAGATGGATGATACGAGTACGAGTGTAATTCGGGCAAGAAGAAGATTGTATATATATTTATAAGATTCATGGATGGATCCTGAAATCCAATCCGGTGGAAATAGACACACGAGTACGGTACTAACGGTACGGTGGCGGCGGTGGGGTATTGTAGGACCCTATCAAATGCTCTAGCAAAAAAAATGTTTATCATATTTGAAAAGAAAATAAGAATATATATATACAGGATGGGATGGATGGAGGGCTCCTGGTTTACTCCAGGATATTCCGGGTTACTATTACTACTAGTACTACTCCAATCTTGCCGACAGATTGACTCCCCTGTTACATCAATTTAATTTCGGGGAATGATTGGAGGAGCGAGAGAGCAAGTAAACGGTTTAAAGTGGGAAGAAGATGGAGGGAGGAGAAGAAGGTATGGTGGAGAAAGGTGGTACCACTAGCGCTAGCTATTGAGCGCTTCGGCATCCAAGAAAATATAAAAGTTTTAGGTGAGGTAATTTCTCCCTTTTTCTTCCTCCGCCACCGCCGCCGACAGGATATTCCCTCACGAATCAGTCTACTTACACGGAATGAATGGTCACCTCCAACCCGTATATTAACCATTAAGCTAGCTACTACATACTATGTACTACGACATGCTATTCCTAAAAGGAAAAGCGGAGGATGTCATGAGGGAGTAGAGAAAGAGAAAAAGAGTGGATGTGCTCAATATAGGGTTTCTCTCTCTCTCTCTCTCCATAAGTTGCTCCTTCATTTCCTGCTCAGGAACAAAAAGGCAAGGATCATTGGGCACACAGGATATTCCGGAGAATCCAATGTTCTGTGTGGGTTGACTATCAGGATCCTTCTCTATATTTTTTGCTGGCTACTAACCGGATTCTTTCTCTCGGTTCGTAGTTTGTAACAAGAAAAAATGGAGGGAAATCCTTCGTTTAATAATAATCAAAGTCAGACAGTTGAAAAATATGGGTATCGAATGACCACCCGAGATATAAAAATGTTGCATTACAATCCAGAAAAAAAATAAGAAGACGAAGAAGAAGAAAGTTTTCCTTTTCCTTCGCCCGTCTCCTCCTGGAGACCGACGACCGGCTCTGCGACCATCCTTCTTATTTAAAAAAAAATACCCGTCGTAATACGGATAAGGTACCCGCGCGCGGCTCTCTTTCGGCTTCCAACTGGATCAGCTCTCTCCGGAATGAAAGTGAGGGGAGAGGAGGACACATTTTGTAAGTGAAGCAATTGAACACATTTTGATATCATTAAATATTTGCTACCTCTGTGCCCAGTGGAGGGGACGCGGGACCCAAGAAGAAAAATGAAGGAGAGACAGAGAGGAAATAAGGAAATTTCAGTTGGAGCACGAACTCGTCGTATCAACAAGAGACTCGTGAAGGGCACACTTGAGCACAGCTCTCCACCAGAAAACGGTCTCTCTCTCTTACTCAGGTCTGTAGTACTGACTGGATGAGTCGGTAGCTACACGGGATTGATGGAGGTGGTAGAGGTGGTGGTGGTGGTAGTGGTGGATGTATCCACCGCCGAGACATTCGACAATAATCCCCGTCAGAGGGAAGTTGGTTGTGAGGAGAAAAACGAAGGAAGGAAAAAACCGTGCTCTTTCACTCACTCACTCCATCCCAGCTAGTTTCCCGGGGATGCCAGCAGAGTCAGTCTCGAGCTGGTCTGGTTGTGTGAGTGCAGCATACAAACTTTTTTCGAAATTTTGTGCGCACAATACACCTCCCTTTGAAAATTTTAGCAGGTCACACTCCAACTTGTCCAACATACATATGTGGACCATACCCCTTCCCTTCATTTGCCAGCTTTAGGACGGAGGCATGAAAGGTGAGCCCAAGTTGGAGTACCAAAATTACCAGAGCGACTTTCTTTAGGTGTATCACGTCCACAGTCCACACAGTAGTAAAAAGGAGGTGGGGGTTTTTGTGTCCAAGCAAACGAAACGAGCATCAAATAAGCAACATTGGGAATTGCATACGATTGCAATGCACACCATTACTACGATTTGGTCGATACGAGCAGGGCATACATAATAATATGTGAAACGGGGCATACTATATATCCTCGTTCGTCGACTACTACATTGCTGTGTGGTATTGTCTAGCTCTCCAATCCCATTTCCCCCCCTCTCTCTCTCCCTAACACAAACTCACTCTCCCTCTTTCTCTACTCAACTTTTCCCGTTTCTTCCACATTTCTTCCATTTTTTGTTTGTTATGAGGAGAGAGAGAGAGAGAGAGAGAGAGAGAGAACAATCTAACAGGCATGTAACGTTTTTGGCTCACTCGTTCAACCAGTTTTCAGGGACGTGTTTGCTACCATTGGATTGCCTCCGTGCCTTGGTGTTCGTTCCGCCGTTCCAACATTTTTTTTGTCCAGAGTTGCTCGCTCGCTCCATCATGATCGATTAGGTTTTACCAGTTTTTCAAAACGAGCTTCTTGCTAACAAACAGGATAGTCTGGAGGGTTGGAAAAAAGAGCGTGTGCTTCTTCACCACAAAATAATCTCGTCCCAACTCTTGCATCTACTCAACTCGCTCGCACCTTTTATACTCGGGTTTTGACTCTCCGTCGTCTCGCCCTCACAAGTGGAGAGAGAGAGAGAGAGAGAGAGAAAGCATGATGCATGCTCCAAGTCGATTTTTCCTCTTTCTCTCGGAAACACACAAGCTCCCTTGCATTCTTTCCCGTCTTTTCATCCCATCCCTCTTTTCCTCTCCGCCACATTCCTCCTTTGAACTGGATCAAGACAACAAGAAATATTTTCCCCGAGTCGGATGCATTTTCTCAGTGCTCCCAAAAAATCACTGGTGTTTTTTGTGGTTTATATAAGTGTTCTCTGTGTTTTTTCTTTCCAGCCATTTTTTTTCTTGTACAAAATTAAAAGCAGTCCTCGGCTAATTATTACTAGATATCAAATCCGTGTTACACGACGAAAATAAGCCGAAAACCAAAAGAGTGCGCAATAATGTAGAGAGTTTAAGGTGAATTACTGCGGAATATATTACTACTATACTCTCCGGATGCGTCCATCTTTACGCTGTATAATATATAATGTTAAATCTGCTCTAAGTTTCCCTTCTCCCGTGAATCTCAAAGCAGCTTTTAGCGAGGTTCATTTCGGAATTAGTGGGAAGGGAAGGACGAGGATGTAAGTCTTGAGTGGAAACTCAAGAAGGGAGTTTTCCCACAAATTTAAATATAGCCTGGAGGTGAACGCATTCCGGAAGATTTCCCTTAAGCAACCCACTTGTGAAGCAGTAGTGGAAAAATATATATTCCCATACTTTGTGTAAAGGTGACTGACTACCTATATTATACATCATCATCATCATCATCATCATCATTTTCTCCTAAAGTGGTTAAACTTGTTTAAGCTGGATCTTCTGCACATACTAATATTTTAATATATTTATATACTTTGTATTGTAATCTCTTTTTTGTATTTCACATTGCAAATAAAAAGCACCACTGTCTTTCTTACAAAGCACCTTATAATTTGAAAATATATAAGCCATAGAGCACCACCACTACTACTCTATAGCACGTAAATTATGCACAAATATGTAATATTATTATGTATCTCTAAATAATTTATCTTGAATTTTAGTCGTACCTACTATAAATATATTATTATCGTTATATATATACACACGTATTTTCTATATATCTTTCTAGTTTTAATGGACATCGTGCACAATCCCTCTCTCTCTCTAACCCATATTTTCACAGCGTATTTATTTATATTAGAATACCTCTTATTAGCGCTTTTGCTTTCGCTTAGAGAATCACGCTAGACACAACGCTTTCTAAAACGCTGCTACTTTCCTGCTTTCACGAGAGAAATGTATATAGATGCACTTGATATTGTAGATATACTTACTATGCAGCAAAATGCACAGTGGCCGTTGAACTCGTCTGTTCATAGACACTATCACTAGACACACACATTAAGGAAGACATATTATATCCTTTGCCCCATGTACTACTCTCGTAGTCTTGTAGTCCTTTTCACTCTTTCTGGTGCTGGAGGTTCCTGTGCGTTTTACTTTTACCACTGACTGAGACGCTGTCTGACTGACATTATCGAGCTGTGTGGTCCCCACCACCACTTTGTATAACCATATATATACATTCAACAGCTTGTGGTTGGTCCCACAATTACTAATTGTTTCTGTCTCTAACAATTGGTATATACGTATGTACAATCTGGTACTGTGGTTACTAGAAAAAAGCCTACTATTTAATCAGTGACTCAAACCGTAAACAAAAAAAAGCAACAAAACGAAACATATATAATAATAATGGAGTTGGAGGAATATGGAGGCGTTTTTTTTTAAAAAGAAAGAAAGTTGTTGTGGAATTATCCAATCTGAAATAGTAGGATATTTATTATTTTCTTTTTACATCATTTGTTTTTCTTTTCTCTCTGGAGAAAGACAACATTAGGGAAATCATAATGAGGGAAGAAAAGGAAAGGTTGAGTGAAAAAGGAAGGTGTTTCACAAGGTAGGCGCTACTACTCTGATGATGGATAAGGAGAGAATTAAAGAAATGAGAAAGTCCCTTTCTCAGAATAATCACCTCACCCACCACCTCTTTGTAGAGCTACCATTTTGTTTGTTTTACTCGTCATGTAGTTAATTACATTGGTGGCGGATAAAAATCAGGAGTTTGGAGTTAGCATGGCCATGCGTCACGCCCACGCAGCCAATTAACAGTGTACATTTCCCGACAGCCATACCCTCAAACATGCAATTACAATCTGGAAGGGTTCCCTTTCCCAACATTTTGTAAAGTTCCGAGGAGCACATACCACTCATTTTTTTAAAGAGCAAGAAAAAAGCAATAACTTGACAAGATCTACTCGGAACAAGTAGGCGATGGTTCTGATATCGATTCAATTCTGGGAAATAGCAATAATTCTCATTTCATTTGAAAAGGTGGATAGTGGAGAGAGAGAGAGAAAGAGAAAACAGCGTACAAAGTAGAAAAGGAGGAGGAGGAGACTCTCTCCAGGTATATTTCTTTTTGTTCTCGCTATACTCATCAGTCTCCCTCCGTGAAGGCATTCCTGTTGCCATTTTATTCCATTTTTTTCCATTATTCAAAAAAGTAGGAAAGCAGGGGAAAAAACGAGTAAAACTCCTCAAAAAAATGGGGAGACAAAGGGCCAAAGAGAATCTATCGCAAAGTGAGTAGTAGTGAGTTGCTGTTTTGGAAAAAGGGAAGAAATCGAAGGGGGGAAAATGACAGGGAAAGAGGAAAATGAGGGTGTGGCGCCATTTAGACAAGCCTCCGATCGATCACTAGCCCCGAAGAAAGCCGTATCTAACGGTGGTGGTGGTGGTGGTGAGGCAGAGAGACAGCCTGTTTCTACTGAGGCACATACTTCCCGTTCCCACTGGTAGTAGCGGCATAAAATCTCCTTGTGAAAGAGAGAGAGAGAGAGAGCGAGTTTTCCCCCCAGATACATATAAAACGGAACGCATACCTGCACGTACGTACAGAGTGGGGAAGGGGGTGTCAGCTCAAACAACGCTAACCCAGCAGAGTTGCAACAAGAAGAGACAGAGTCGGTTCCACCAAGTTGGAACTTGGAACACCACCACCAGCAGCAGCAGCAGTTCCCAGTATACAAGTTTGGATAGTGACTCTAGACAAACATTTTCTCTCTCTGTAGACACAGAAGACATACAGACAGACTAGCATTTGAAACGTTACCAGCAGCAGCCCCCCCCCCTCATCACGTACCACACACTAAAAAAACCTTTTACACGCGTTTCGTGTGGAAACAAGGAACATCACATAAGCCCACAACTGTATACGTACATAATATCATATACCCCAGTTACACATCTTCTTTTCACAAGAAGAAGTCCTACCCACATTATTTTACATTTTTCGCACCCGGAGCAGCTCTCATAATTATTACAACTATGAGTGCATGTCATAAATCTAGGGAACTGCAGGCAGGCATCGCATCGCCATCATTATTCGCTAAACCACTCAGCAGCGGCACGACGACAACATGGCGAACACTGCTGCCAACCTGTTCTGTTACATAGATCCCTTTTGCGTAGATCTTCATCAGAAACAATATCTCCTGGAATCTCTCCGCACTTGTCAATGTCTTCTCATTTGCATTCCCCCACTTTCCCCTCTCCCAGTCAGTTCCCGGGTTGCGCACAGGTTTTCTCCCGTCGAGAGAGAGAGAGAGAGATAGATGGAGAGGATGTGGAATATATTAGATTCCGAGAGGGATTGGGTTATCATATCCGGATGCCACTTTCTCATTATTACTCAATACGTCTGGGAGTACATTAAAGCTATTTCATCATCATCACCATCATATTTCCATCTCTTTTCTATACATTACTCTTTTCCAAGGGGGGAAACGGTTCCCAACTGCAGTAGGATAATATATATTATTGCATATTGTTGGAACGACGACTGGTTGAGGAGTGAAGGAGTGCAAGGGCCCAGCATAACTTTGGTTGGACACATATATCACATCCCCATAATAATAATAATATTCCATAACACACCCCGGAGAAGGAAGAAGATGCTACGCGGAAGGAAAACCACGTAGGGCTTCGGTAGGCAGAATTTTCCTAGCTCTTCTCGTGCATTTACAATTTGTGGAAAGGAGAGTTGTAGGAGATACGAGAGAGGCTGAGAAGGAGGGAGGCTAGGCATGGCTTTGCGTTTTGAAGGGAAAGAAAGGTACGAGGAGAGAGAGAGGGGAGCATATGATACATTTACGATTACGATCATCATCATCATCGTCATCAACAACAACGTTTTTGATACTGGTATATATGATGGTAGCAGGGGCAGAGTCGAATTAATCTGAAAGTAAACCTTGGCGGAGAGAAAGGTATACAGGGTTGTAGCCAACCAACCGACCGACCCACGGACGACCGTTCACTTTGCATTGCACAGCTTTTTCTATATAATATTTTTCTCACTGATACTGCACCACACACGTAGCGTACGTACGTACGTACTACCAGTTCCTTTCCTTTTTCATTTTGTGACTGGAGAAATATACTATTATTGTAGCAGCTCTCACACCGTCCGTCGTCGTCGTACTCTTTCTCTATATGTATATCCTGTTCCAATATGGAAATAGTAACGACATGGAATGTTATTTAGGTAGATCTCCACGTATTGACCGCCTGCACAAACATACACACACACACACACACAAAGTGCGAGTGAGTAAAGTGAGGAAAAAAGTGTGTATCTCGGGAAACGGGGATCTCCTCATGATACAAGTTGTTGCAGTTGAGGATTATCATGATATGGTGGAGGTGGTGGTGGCGGTGGTGGTGGTGGTGGTGGTGTAGCAGTGAAGTAACATGAGAGCTGTGTGAGTGTGGAGGAGTATATAATGGAGAAAATTTTTGAGGACTGGGTTGCATGCCCATATAATAATATTATTAAAAAAGAGAGAGCTATACCCGACAATAGGCGAACCATATTTGGAGTTGAGTGTTGTAATATAGTAACATAATATATACGTGTAGGAAGATAGGGAGAAAACTTTTCCCTCTCGTAGTACGTACGTACGTACGTACGTATACCGTAGACGTCATATTATTATGCTCGTATCAAACATTCTCCATGTTGAATCGGCAACCTGCCTGCCTGCCTGCCTGCCTCCCTTGCCTTTTCCCCTTGTTCATCACAATGGGGGAAAAGTGGAGGAAATGCATTGGAGGTGTGGTAAATATGTATAGAGCAGCACTCTAGGTTGAGCACACTACCACTGCTCCCTGGAACTCCATCCATCCATTGTGGAGAGAAAGAAGGGGAGAGAGAGAGGGAGAGAGAGAGGGATTGTGGAGGAGACAGCAGCAGCAGCACACACAGAGAGAAACCACTACATAAGCTGAGAGACAGACACAAAGCACGGATCAAGTGGGAAAGAAGGGAGAGAGACTCTGAAAATTCATTCGGAGATGTAATACAAATATTTTTTTGTCGTCGTGGCCCTCTCTCTCTCTCTCTCTCTCTCTCTCTCTCGCTACCAGTGAAAAAATTCCAATATGTGGAAGTGTATTCTCTAAAACGGTTAGAGTGATACATGGTGTGGAAGGAAGAGTCTATGGAGAAAAATCAGTATCAAAGCCGCACACTTGGTGCAAGGATCACACACGATAATAAGGAAGCCGAGTCGAGAGAGAAGTACCCGGAAAAAAATACCCGAGTTGTGTGCTGACAGGAATTATTGTATGTTATTTCTCGTGTTCAAAAAAATATATTTTGTTTTCACTATTTTTCACTGGATTTCCAGAAAAAGAAAGTTATTTTTTCTTGGGATTTCACAAGGCAAGTTTGAAAGTGGAAAGAGGAAAAAAGAGGAGGGGGTGGGGAGGAGATAAGGTGTAAGGAAAAAAAAAACTTTGCAAGCTCATATTTTTTTTGTAGAGACGGAATGGAATAATAAATAAGAAGCGGTGTGAAATGGTGAGATCGCGTATTGGTTTCCAACAGAAAGAATTGATTTTTTTTTCAGTGGATACATACGGAGAGAGAAGTAAATGAATTGATCCTTTTACATAGAAAATACATTACCTTCAGCCGGATTTACATTAATATTTATTACCCCCTTTTTTGGTGTTGATTTATGTTATTTACACTCTGGATATTGTCTGGCTACAGGTACTACGGCAAACTTTTGCTTTCTGCGGCGTAAGTACCCTGTGGATTTTTGTGGCTTGGTGTTCATCATTTTGGAGTGAATAGAGAAGAAGAAACTGGAGAGAGAGAGAGAGAGAGAGAGAGAGAGAGGACTGGAATGGAATAGTAATGTTTGGGATCATCGATCTACTACTACTTCTTCGGTGGAAGGCACCCTTCAGAGTTCCTCAGCCCCAGCAGTGGTTCCATAAGCGATCAAAGAAGACTGCCTCAAGAGCGCAGCTGTTGTTGGTCATCAGTGCGAGGCTATGATATTGTCCTGTCACAGCAGTACGGAATTTAAAAGATACTGGTGTGGTGGGACATATCCTTAGCTGATGCCGATTTCGACGACCAACAGCCACCACCACTTTTTACTTTTTTTTCAAAAAGGCATTTTTAACATTTTGATTCCATTTTGTATGCATAGATTGAATCTAAGAGGAATTTCTAATTGGGATTTCAGGTCAGGCCTCACTTCCCGTCGATATGGTTTCTAGTAGGACGGCAAGGAACGGAAGAGCCTTGGCTAATTACCACCGGCTAAAATTTCGGTAAGTCATTTTAGTTTTTAGTAGTCAGTCGGTTACCGATACATGGACTCTTTTATTAGCTTTTGGTTTTCCTTTATGCTAATTTGTGGGAGGAATACATTAAAATATGGAAGGGCACATATTGCGCATGCTTATTTTAAGTATGCACAATCTCAAATTTGAATGTAAATTGTCGTGTTAATTAATATTTCCTGAAATTTCCTCTTTAAATTTGAGCTTCTTTCCCCGAGAAGGTATTATTGCAATTTGTCATGAATTAGACATTCCACGCCTCTTACTACTTTTACTAGTTTCATTTTTCTACAAAACGACATTCCATCCCTACTTTTGATCATGCATGAAATAATCATCAGTGTTTGAAAACTGTGAGATAATGAGCACCACTACTCCTCCAATCACTACTTTGTTAAACTAGTTGTTCTCCTGACGACATTTGTTGTTCCGAGAATGACTTGTGTACACCTATATATACACAATTCTAATTTGCTGTTGGCGATAACTGTCCTCTCTCTCTCTCTCTCACACACACTCTTTTCTTGTCTCTTTCTCTGCCAGTCGTCGTCGTCGTCGTCAGCGCTGTCATTACAACTTATGAGGATCGTGTCAGCTATCGGAAACATGAAATGAACATGCACTCCTCCATCCATCCTGGCACATACATCGGTGTAAAATTTCAAGAAGCCCATTACCACTAATGACTGATCATTACGATGTCGCCTGACACTTCATGGATCTGGATGGAAATTTATATTTATATTTATATATACGTATACCCGGCTGGCTCCTTTCTCTTAACGCAGTAGTAATAGTAGTAGTACAACAAGTACGAGAACATCATATACGTCGTCGTCGGATATGGATATAAGGATACCTGCATCATCATCATTCCGACGAGAAGAGGAGGAAATGATTGTGTCATGCATAAACATTTACTTTGTCGTTTCCAATCCACGTTATTTGTTTCCCTACTAAATCCCCACCATTCCTTCACAGTTCTTCTGGGCTAATCGTGTTAAGAGTTTTAAAAGTCGTGTGTCGTGATGTATTAAGCTTTATCCACTCACAGCGACGATTTCCGAAATGCTTTTATGTATCTGTGTAGTAGTATTTTCGTCTCTCTATCTAATGACAATCACCATGATGCGTCTACACTTGTCATTTTTTTGTACTTTTTTACATGTTTACGTAATGTAAGCCCTGGTTCGGTTTACAAAGCCTTTGCCTTCGAATAAACAAAGGATCAAATCCTGTCAGAATTTTTATTTGTAACAACTTACACAACCATTCTGTTCTGTCTGTCAGTGACTTGTTTCTTTCTTTTCCTCCCTTCTGCTTGTACAATAATCCTTCTTGTAGTTTGCTCAGAGAGGGCAAACAATTAATTCCTTGTACCAAAAGTATGCCAGTCAAACGCTAATAATAATAACGCTAGCTAATAATAACAACATTATTATGTAAAAAGGTCTGATGACTTTGGAATATCTGTCACGAACTTGGTAACCCCAAACCCCATTTTTGAACCATTTATTTTACTATTATTTCTTTTATGTTGAAGCAACAATGTTTGCGTCATTTAATCCAGCTAATAAATTCGTAAAATATTGCATAATTCGCCTTTGTTACAGATTTGCCTACCTGCCAAATCTGTCTCGTTATCCGTAATAAAAAGTAAATGTTTTAGAAAGGTTTGTTGTCGTTGCCGTTGTTGCTGTTGTACCTTGTATTTAAGCCAATTTTCATGAAAGGAACCCCGATGAAAAGCTAATCTCAGCGCTTCTCACACACAAGAATCCTATCCTAATTCGTTCCGCGAGTCTGAAAAGCTCAGAAATTGCTCTTTGCACTCCTCTGCCTGCTCCAAAAAAGAAAAAAAAAGTTGTGCGCTAGGAAAGTTATATTATGTTGCTTTTATTACTGTATGTATTCGCAATTTTAGCCCATTTATCACCACCTCGCTTACACACACACTCACTCTTGCTTTAATACATTCTTGTTGTGTAACCTCTGTATAATCACATTACCTTAATGTCAGCGATTACCATGTTGATGACGTGAACAGCAAAACAGACTCACTCAAATAGATTGTGTAAGTATACTATTCTTTTCCACACCACCAACAAGACTCAAGTTTTGGAGTTGGACCACTTTCGAGCGAGTTGTAGTCAGTCAGTAGTAGTAGCAGCAGCAGCAGCAGCAGCAGCAGAACAACAGCGTTTCAGCGTCATAAAATGAGATGCGATTCCCATTTTGCAGTTAGAGCAAAGAAAGCAAAATTCATGGCTCATATAAACTTTTATAGAGGGTGACTTTGTTATTTTTTTCTCTCCTTGTTATGATATATAATATATATATTATATCTAGCTAACTAACAGCTGCATCGTAGTATTATTATTGTGGCTACGTTTCCACAATATCATTTTTCCGAGAGAGAAGCAAACAAACAAACAGAAAACAAAGTTTAATAGTCTTTTACTTTTATTTTTTTTGCAACACCACACTACTACATACATACTACCAGGCTTTGTTGTAACTCTCTCCCTTTCGAAGAGTTCACCAGGAGGAGGAGAATAAGACGTTAACAACAAAAGTGGTATTTATTAGAAGAGTTGGACATTGAATGCTCCTTTTTGTAACTTTTCAGAGAAGTAGCACGCACTGTAGCACTCTCTCTGATGCCATTACAATCCGTTTGTGTGTGTGTGTGTTGTAATGTAGACGGGAATTCAAACTGTCTGCTGGCTCAATCTCAGTTTGGACATTTGGAAAAAAAGGAAATGTCATGTCAAAACGAAACTTTTTTTTTCTTCTTCGTCTCATCGTCAGATCGACTGACGAGAAACCAATCCAGAGAGAATGACTATACTATAAGTATATATGAAATTCTATTCTCCAAGATATGTGGTTACTCCTCAAAAGTATAATAATATAACACATAATATCCCTCCGCAAACACGCATATTATGATAAGTGAAACTTGAAACTTGTTGGGCAACAACGGATGCGAATGCGAATTACTTATACATATATATAGATATATGATATATACCCTAGAGTATTTTTTTTGGCAGTGTGCTCGCTCAGAGGAAAGTTGGGTAACCATATTTCTCCATATTTTTATAGCGATCTAAAGTAGGATCACCATCACCACAAAATGAAGGAGGAAAAATACGACAAGAAAAAATGAACTTGGTCCAAGCCTCCCAACATTTCCATTTTTTTTTCTCTCCGCTTGGGCCTGTCACTCTTGTCTTATTTCATTTGGATACTTTGTTCCAAAACCTGTCATAATGGTATTGGTGTCTGTGGGAGTCAAGAAGAAATAGTTTTATTTTTTCAGAAGCATGAAAAAAAATCATCTCCAGAATCCAATAGTATAGTTCAAGACTCCTAGCCTTGGAAGAAGAAAAAATTATTAAAAAAGCGGATGCCCGGATTGCACTCACTCACTCGCTAGAAGGTTAATAAAAAAATGCCTTCACTTGGTGGTGACCCTGAGGATCATTCAAGGAGGGATTATGTATATATTGGCTTTTTTTTCTTCCACTCCTCCAGCCAATGAGCCCCCTCCCCACATATTTTTGATGCGCGAAGCAAAGCAAATAAAATAAAATATGCTTCCTGGGGTGATATCTGATTGGAATTTTTTGAGAAAATTCTAAGAAAATAAGCTGCTCAGGATGAGCATCAACAAGGCCCCATCATCTCTCCAATCCTCATAAAAATACCGTCCTTCAGCATCGCATATATTAAAGCGTAATTTTATTTTTCAAAGTGTTGCGAAACAAAGTATTAGAGGATCCTCGCATATTGCATTGGAGCCGACCGAGCTCACACTCGAACAAAACATGAGCTGAGAAGAGGAAAAAAATATCTCTCTCCTCTCTGTACTCTCCTCGCTTCAAAGAGGAAAAATAGAGGTAATCGTTTAGTTCTCCACTGAAACAGAATGGTTCATTGTCATCGGTGATGGTCTTGTCCTCCTTCTGCAGCTGAAGTTGGTGGCCAAAAGGAGAGAGAGAGAGAGGAAATGACAAGGAAAGATGAAGAAATTCTTTTTGCTACGCTTTTTTCCTTCTCTTCTTCTTCTTCTTCTACGTCGTCTTCACAAGCATCTCTATTTCCCTTCACCTGACTTAAGTGAGTTTTAGTGGTATTGATAGAGTGGATGGTTTCTGCTCGTGTGATTCCGATTTTCGCTTGTATGAAAAACCATTTCATCAAAAGGAACTCAATAAGTGTAATATATCAAAGGAAGCCATTCTTCCACCGTTCCATGCACTCGCACAAACACACACATTCGCCACGCGTATCTTTATATATACGAACAAAAAAAACTCTTTTTCCCCTCTTCGCTTTCTTTCCTTAGAACACCACAAGTCATGACCCATGAAATCTTAAGAGTACGAGTAAGACTAGGAGTGCGAGTGAGAGAAGAAAAAAAAAGAAGCTACTATGTAGCACTTTTTCCCCAAAAAAACTGGTCGCTCTCTCTCTCTCTCTCTCTGACGGCGATAATTCTGGTCGAACGATTCCAGCGAAAATAATAATAACTTGGACGATATCTCTACCAGGCTCGAGAAAACTGTTCGTAAATACCCAGACGTGTGGAAAGCTTCTTGTTGGTTTCCCTGCTTTTTCTCTGTAAATAAGTATGTTCCTCCCGTCCGTGTTAAAACTTTCATTTTGCTTGCCCCGGCCCGTTTCCTTGGATACAGGCTGTATGAGGAGGCAGCAAGCAGTAGTATACGGTTAGGCAGTCAGATGTATTAGGTATGTCTATTATTTAGGAGGAAACCAATAAACTAGAGAAATGCCATGTGTGTTGGAGTGCATCTATATAGGGAGGGAATGACGCAGAAGGCGAGAAAGATTTTTTTTTCTCGGGACTACTACTACTACTACTACTACACTATAAGCCACCATATTCTGCTTTTTAGATTGAAACAGCTGTTGGGAGTTAGTCATAGGGGTAATTTTCTCGACTGCCTATTAGCCATATGAATCCGGAATCTCCGGTATTTAGATGGATGCAGCAGTGTAGTCTGCATTGGCTTGGCGAGCTAATTCCGCCGAGTGAAAACTTTTCCTAACAGCAAGCCTCGAGCAAAAAAAGCTCATGAATTTGAGGAGAACAAGAGCATCTCTCTCTCGCTCCCATTCTGACAACTGTCAAGAGTTTTTCACATATCGTATATCTTCTCATACAGGGAAAACGATCACTATGGAGGAGAGGGGAAAAATATATATATGTGTATATAAAACCTTCCAGCTCTTTCTCGCAGGCTACTCATCATCAGAATGAAAGTTGGAGTTTTACTGTAAAATTGTGGAACGCACTTGGAGGAAACACGAGAAAATTGGGAAGCACTCACATTTTGGAGGGAGCGAGGAAATAAGGGAATGAGATTTCTGGAGAAATAAAAGAAGGCTGGATGATTTTGTTGACTGTTTTCTCATATGCATATTATATTATTAGCTGGCTAGAGGCAGAAGGTGTGGAATGGAAACGCGCACTGGAAAGTTTTTTTCTTTCGTGAATTGTCACAGGCTAGCCGGGAAAATCCATCAAAAATGCTACTGCATGGACTGAGTGAGTCCTCGAAATACCAGAGCGAGATTTTCCCGTTGTTGGTTGTTGTGAAAATGATTAGAGCGAGAGAGAGAGAGAGAGAGACGTCTCCAGTTATTAAATTTGGACAGGCATGGTTCCTTTTTCGAGAATGAGTTAAGGATATTTATGCAAACAAGCGGGATAGAGAGATATACATGGGCGCTGCTGGGCTAAAATGCATCATAAAATGATTAAGACATTTTAACAAGTTTTTCGACTCCACCGAGACATTTTCAGGATTTAGGGGCGCTGTGCTCAACCAATGCTATATGCTGTGCTAACAGGACGATTACTCATTGTCAGGAAATGTCACAACGGAGGACATGAGACATGGATTATGTGGGAAGATTAGAGTTTGATTGTTTTGTTGTTGGCAAGCTGAGCACCCCTTTTCGGATTAGAGAGGTATAAATATTCCCAAGTTTATATATCAAATGGGGACAGAGCAGGCAGGCAGGCAAAGAGGAGCGGGTCTTCCATCTTTCTGGAAATGAATGGGATGTGCGGATGATTGTGGATCGAGGAGAATGAGCTAAACGAGTAAATATGACTGGGCTGCTCTGTCTGACTTTCTCAAAAAGTTTATATACGGGAATGGGGTAGGGGTATATAAGTAAATCGACGAGGAGCTGAGCTTTTTAGAGGGACAACTTTTGTAAGTGCGACACAGAATATATCCCATCACTCCAACCCAGACTTTCCCTTAATACCCTATCAATCCCCTCATCTGTGATTTCAGCTGTGATTGGAGTGCTCTCCACTTTTATCTGATTAAACACAATGGATATTTATGCGATTCAGGGAAAATCCAGAGTGATGGCAGTATAGCAGTAGTTTCTGCGGCCCATTCAGCCATTCTCTCTGGAATCTCAAATCTCAAAAGCTTTGCTCATTTAAGCCAACTCCTCGAGAGTGAAGTCAAGTGAGCTTCACTCACTCGAGGAATTTTTTTTACCTCCTTTTCTGGAAAAGGACTCTCGTCGACGTTGTATGAGGATGACGTTTCCAGATGTGTATCATTAGCCATTTTGCGTTCACTTTCACTTCAATAACACCCTCTCATAATTACACCAGTGGATGGCTTCAGAGAGAGAGAGAGAGACTTTTGTGTATTCACAAACATAACTTTTTGTGACAAAGACGGATGTCGCGTTTTCTTTCTCTGGCCTACCATACCACCAACTAACATACCACCACCACCACTGCCTCCTCCGTCGTGGTATATTATGTCACACTGGACATGAGAAAGTGGGTGGGTTCACAGTTCCCCGTCGTCGTCGTCGTCGTCGTCGTCGTAAACCTATGCTTATCTTTCTACAGGAAAATCCTCCTCCTATGGAGATTTATCAACTTCTTTTTTGTCAAAATTTGAAGCACGTGTACATGGTAATTAAGGCTGCCACTTTATTTCCCAACCAGATGTCCTTTCTCATTTCCTCACATGTGTGGTGACGCAACACACCAGTTAAATAGGACCTCGAAAACAACTTTAATATTCCAAAAGAGATGTTGGGATTCTCTGAAAAAAGAAGCTCAGCTCTAGCCTAGTCACTCTACTCTTTCTTTTTTTAGAGAGAGAGAGAGAGAGAGAACTTCTCCAAGCAGAAAAACTTTTGCTCGATTTTACAAAGTAGTACGTGCTGTACATGAGATTCCTTTCAATAGAGAGCTTTTTAGAAAGGAGCATTCACAGAGAGAGAGAGAGAGATTTTAATGATGAGGGAGAAGAAAGACTCTGTTTTTATGATGATGATGACGATGGCGAATAATACATTGCTAACCAAAAGTCGTTAGGCTCTTATTTAAATTTAAACGACATTAAGTTAATTAGTAGGAGTAAATGTATTTGTTAGAATTAATTAATATGGATGGGTGAATAATAATAAGTATTTTGATTGTAAATCAACTAGCTTGACCACTACCATTATCAGCATGATGATGAGATGACTCCCATTTTGAATGCTCACTTGATCACTCAAAATGCGTGGTTTGCCCTTCACAGCTCACTAAAATGCTCTCCTTCTCTGTATCCGTCCTGTCTCCTCCTCACCAACCACACATCTTCAACAAATTTACGTTTTTATTATTAGAGATTAAATATAATCGACTCTGACTTTGTTCCTCTTGTGAATAATGTTATTATTAGTTTCTTTCTATATAGGTCCTCCTGGTGAACTTGTGACTTGTACAAGTTGATGATGATGATTTTGTTTCCACTTCATAATAGTCGAGTAATATATATGTTGGAGGACATGATGGGTGTACGTATGTGTAATGCACGACGACGAGCGACGGCAAAGAAAAAGGGCACACATCTGGCAATGACACCTGAACAAGATTTACTGACTTTGTGCGCACATCTTTGGTTTGAAAAGCACTTACAATGTATTTCTTATTTCTCTGTATAATCTGTTGCACACAAAGGATGGATGGATAATATATAGAAGAAGAGAAGACGCGGAGGAAAATGACGAGAAATACAACATATTAGCAGTTTGTTCCAATTACGATTCCTTCTTCATTTTTTCGCCATGTCAGCTCTATTCGAATGAAGATATTATGAATAAGACACATAATAATAATATACGCTTGCCACTTGCTCATCGCTGCTGAAAAGCTCATATTATCGTTTTAAAGCCTGTAGGGAATTGGATCGCGGGACTCGACTAGTCTAGTAGTCTTCTCACTAGAGAGAGAATCCCAGCTTACATGCATAATAATAAGGATTATGGAAAATGTTGCAAAAAATAGAGAGAGAGAGAGATGCTCTAACATCATCATCATCGTATTATACACCTTCTAAATGAGCTTCTGTGCACCTCCTCCTCTTCCCTCTTATTTATTCGATTTGGAAAAGTCACTTTTCTCGTTATGCATGCGCCATAATATACATTTTTTTCGCGGATTGGACGTCACATATACATTTCCAGAGTGGAACATGATTTCCCTGTAAATGCCATCGCTTTGGGGTGCATCAGCATTTCTCCTCCGCCGATGCTGATCCAATATTAATATCACACAGCGTAGTAGCGGTGGTAGCAGTTCTCTACTAATTCTATATAAAACTAGAGATATTAGTAGTCCTCGTCGTCGTCGTCCTCTCTCTAATACTTGCCGAAGGAGATGCTACCGAAGTTTTTTTAGTAATAGCGTCTTTTTTTTTTATTAATACACTAACATCTGCTGGGATGAATGGGTATATGTGATGGTTGAAATGTTTCCGTGCTTGCTTGCATCAAAAAAGTGTATCATAAAAGTGTAGCAAATATCAAATATCTTATAACTGCCTGTATAAGTTGCACATATGATCCTCCTGAAAATCCTCTGCTTCTCTTCAAAAAAATACGGTGGTGGTGGCATCCGCACAGTCACTCTCGCAGACACACTCTTTACTCACAAATGAAGTTATGAAGCGCGCGAGAGAGAGAGCGAGAGAGAGACTTGTAAGTAGGTATTCTATCACACCAAAAGATCTTTCACTCGAGAGAAGTTGGAGGATCGGATGTAACGTAACTCCGCAACACTCTCTGGGTTGCCCTTTTCCTTCTTCGCGAGAAGAAGGAAACGTACATTTTGGCTCCATTACATTTCTCATGGTTATTTCATCATCATCATATGAGGATCACCGTCGTGGTCCGAGAAATGTTGCCATCTGCGGCGATTAAGTAGGTTTAAGCTATCTCCTCTTATCAGCGCTCTAGTCGTTTCCCCTCAACATATGGGCTCGCTCGCTATATATTTTCTTCGGGGGAAAAAACTTAAATCGAGTCATGGTTAAAAAACAAAGTTCACTTGAGTGAGTTCACCAGCTAGCATACATAGCGCCCGACGACGACACGAATCCATGTCTGCTGCTATGCTGGTTAAAAGACGGAGGAGGAGGAAGGGAAAAACACTTTTTTTTCTTCCGACTTTTCTGATGAAGACAGAGAGAGAGAGAGAGGAGAAAAAACCACAAGGAAAAATACGGCTTGCTATTCTGCTTGAAAGCTAAAAAGGAACCCATTCCATCCATCCATCCATTTCCAACTCTTTCGGCACAAAATGCACAAAAGAGCGTTGGAAATAATTAATTTGCTCCTGTGAAAATAAGAGTTTGGGGCTCCATGCTGCATGCTTCTTTAATCAGATAAAGTGAGTAGTAAAGTAAGTATGTAGCATAATGTATTTCTGTATTTGGTGCAAGTCATGCATAAGCCGGCGGGTGCGTAGATGGGTATTTTCACGTGGGTTACGTTACGATTTACGTTTTACGTTAGTTGTGTTTGAGGCGTAAAGAAAATATTTCATTATCAGGGCAAAACCGGCACGGCACCAGCACGTTTCCCTTCACCAATTTCCAAAGTTTGCTTTTCAGGATATTTACGGGATGGATGGCAAAAGAGAGAGAGAGAGAGAGAGAGAGAGAGGAGAAAAAAACATTATCGCGGGTTAGAGATAAAGGAGATAAGAAGTATATTTTGTAAATAGGTTCAAGACTTTTTAACTATGCTGCACGTAACGTACGTACACACACACACACACACACAACTCCTCCATAATGTATTTGATGGGCTTATAGGGACAAGTATTAAAAGAAGGGAAAAATTTGCCTTTCCAGAGAAAATCAATAAAACCAAGCGGGCAGCAAAGGATTAACAAGCAGCCCGGAAAGTTTGTCTGGACCTTGGGGCAACCTTCCTCCTGGAAAAAAAATTTTTCGACTGGACGAGAACAACTGGCCCACACCAATTAGGACTTTAATTGAATCTTTAAATTGCTGTAAATGAAACAATTCATTCCGCGTAGTCGGGAACGAATGCAACGTCAAGAAGGAAGCCCATGCTTCAAGTTGCCTAAAATATTTAGCTCGTCGTAGAATATCTGAGGCGAATATATCGGAGAAATAAAAGAAGGGAAACTAGCAGAGATAAAAAAAGCAGCTTTACAAAGTGTGTTGTGCCGCAGAGAGAGTGAAGTGAGACCACATGAAAGTAGTTTGATGTCCTCTACCCTCACTCACACACAAACACACACACATGATGAGCCAATATACCACCAACTTTTATTTTTCATTTCCCGTATGGAATACTATACTACTGTTGTGTGTGGAAAGGACAAGACAAACCATGCAAAAATTGAAATGCTCAAACTTGATGCTAATTAATGCATGATGCATGCGGGCAATATCCACAGAACAGAGCATTTTATATTTCCTATGCATTAAAAATACTCCGGCATGGAGTCCTAATGAAGTGGACCTCTCCCCCGAGACAGTTTATTATATAGCTTAGAGTAGTATAGTGTATAATAGAAACGCACTCACCATGTTATCCTTATATTACTATTATGAACTTGTTTTGTCGGCCAATTTGAATGAACAGTTCACAGCTCACAACCCGTCACAATCCTCAGTGCCCCCGGCACAGTGTGATCATGATCACAAACAATTTACATATGTTCACAACTTGACGTTTGAGGAGAACTGAATGCGTCGCGTCCAACAACGCCAACAAACGCAACGAAAAAAAAACCTGTTCGATATACATATTATTTTATCGCGTGCATGTTTTTTGTTATACACATCCATTATCAACATCTGCAATTGCAAATGAGCTATAATTTCTTTGTAATTAAATGCAAAAAGCAGCAGCAGAGATTCTTCTCGGAGGGGAGAAAAAAAGTGGCTCACCACCACGATCATCATCATCATATTATCAGTCTCTTCTCGCTGCTCGGGCCTGCTAACTCAATAAATGCTGAAAGATGGGGGAAATGGCGCAAGGAGTGATTAAAAAAAATCATATCTCTTAACACCGGAATTTATTATTTTAGAGATATCGGAGCCGCCGCCGCCTCGTGTTTGACTTGACCAGAGAGAAACGACGAAGACAGATGAGGAAACACATCACACTCTACCCTGCCCTGCTTGCTCGCTCTTCCTTCCTCCTGACAGTTCTCAACTCAATTCCTTTTACTCCACATCAAGCCACCCCCCCCCCTTTCCCTCAATCCATGCTATACACGCACTTGTTCAATACATATTATATACAAAGTGGGGAAAAAATATGGTTAGTGTTAAAAATTTCTTTTTGAAAAAAAAAAATCCTTTTCACTTGTGCCATATGACGAAAAAGTGTGTGCATAGAAAGCCACATGGTCCCTCTGCTCATACTTTTTTTTTGAAAGGAGTAGTCAGAAAAAAAGAAGTGGGCTGGCTGGTTGTGGTGGTATCATGTATAATATGTATGGCAGGATGGATGATTCTGAATGCGCAAAAAAAGTGTTATAAATATATCAGTAAAGGTATCTCATTTCCAATCGGTTGAGAGGATGCCGTAGTTGTAGTGTTGCTGCTGTTGCTGCTGGTTGCAGGCATACATCTTTCTTGAGTGATAATTCTCTACTTACAACTATCTGGCTCGCCTCAGAATTATAGCAAATGGTAATAATAATACGGGACTATAATACAAGACTTAAAAGAAAAAGACGAAGGAGAAGAAGAAGAAGAAGAAGTCACCGGTGTGTTCCTCCTTTCGACCCGCACCGCGCGCGTCAAGTAGTCAAGTCAACTGGGGATCGTCGTTCGTATACAAACGTATATTATATATATCTTTTTATTTATGTCCACATATCCGCAACATTGTATACCACATAAAAATGTAGTTTAAGGAGCATCATCACATCATCATCATCATCACAAGGATTTCAAAAGGAAAATCTTGGTTGCAATAATATCCTTCACGGTTATAATATAATATATATCTGCATGGTTTAGAGGGATAATAATAATAATATTATTACTCCAACTATACATATCCCATCAACTCAACTTCAACTTGGTTGACTTACTAAAAATAATCATCATCGCTCAAGTAATCCAACCGACTCGAGTCTGAATTTTTCATGATGACTTTAGGAAAATAGATATATTAAAAAAATATGTATGGTAAGAAAATGATGCACCATGTATATATCGTCCTTTTTTGATCTTGATTGCCTAACAAACTACTAACTCACCTATACATATTTTGAAAGGCTAAAGTCACACAAGTTGGACTTTTTTCTTCAGCGAAATGGTTACCGTTTTCCCTATTGTAAAGTTTTTTTTAGCTTGCTTAAAGGCGATTTTTTTTTCTCTTTCATATTTTTTTTTGCGTGCCCATCCACCATCATCGTATCCTGTGTACAAGCATGCTGAGACGACTGAGAGAGATGGCTTTGTCGTGAAAATCGGCACAACAAGAAGATGAGGAGGAGGAGGAACAGCGCGTAAGTACATAGCTTTATTCTTCCCCACCACCACGGACGGACGTGTATGTTCAAATAATCACGAGAAATCAAAGGCATGAAGGAATTCAATGTGTGATCTCGTGTGATGCTGAAATAAAAAGGGGAAGATGGGAAGTAAAGAAGTAATACGGTGTGTAGTGTATCATGCAGCAGCCTAGCAGCCTTTTAATGTGCAATGATGATGGTAAATGGTTTATAATGAAAAAGCGTCTTCGACATCAGACATCATCATCATCATTTCAGATTTTATTCTTAAGGCATTTTTTAAAAGATTCGCACCTACCTCCTTGGTTTTAGTTCCCAAGGGACGTTTAGGATATATATGTATTAAAGAAATCTTGTATATTGGTTCCTTTTTTTCAGAATGAATCCCATCATCAGAGCAAGTGGCTTTATTAAAGCTACTACATACTACTGCGATTTTCAATTTATATAATAATGTGCTCCGCAAAAGGGAAAATTTAAATATATTTGTGTCCTCATCGTTGTTAATGGTGAGACCATTATGATTTTATTTTCAAATCAAACTTCACACTTTTGCAGGCAGGGCCCGTGTGCGTGTGGTGAGTAAGGGATGCTTTAGAAAAATTTCATTTTGGTCAAATTAAGTCCAAAAAAAGCTTCCCGATCATCATCATCATCACATTTATCTTTTAACTCCAATCATAATTCAATTTCTTGACTGTCAAGGAATTTCATTTTTCGTCATGCATGTATTTAAATCCCAAGACGACGACGAAGTACATGTTTTCGCATCCGGTTGTGCATATATATACACAAACACACACGGATTTAATAGTTTAATACACAAAAAAAACTCTTCATCTTAGTTTCGTGCTCATCTCATCCTGCGTGTACTAGAACCGCAGATCCGTAACGAGTCTATCTTTCCTGAAAATAATAGACATGATAGTTTGTACATCATGGTCGTCATCATCATCAGCGTGCTATATATGTGCATAATTTTTGCTAAAATGGGAGGCATTTTCACATGCATCTCCTCAACTCAATCCTTCTTCAAGGCGGATGGATTGTTGGATGTTGGATATTTATGTTGGATGGAGAAGGATGAATGCATTTTAGAGAGAGAGAGAGAGAGAGATAGAAAAATTTCATAGGTAGAGACTAGAGACACTGCCAAAGCCACACTGCATATTATTACATGATGATGATGATGAGAAGTGTTCTCTTGCTCGTAGTTATTATCATCATTTTTTCATCCTTTTTTCCCTACTCTCATCTCTTATTGTAGCATGTTGTCGTTGTTGTCATCATCGTCATTACTGTCCTGATTATTTGTTAGACACAGCTTGTGCATTCATATATTCTATTCTGAATGGTAGAGTGGCTGCTGGTTGAAGTTTAGCGACGCAGTAAGAATTAGTTGTGCTCATTGTATGTATATATTTTTTTTATGGAAACGTATACCAAGTGTAAAAACATTGTCACACGGCGTGTTTCACATTTATACAGATTTACTTGCCTACAGGGATGCCTGCCTACACAATGTGAATATATACATGTATCTATGGGACAGCATCCCTCATCCCTTTTACCCCCTTTTATGCATGTGTATATTATATCGTGGCTGATGAATCTACACAAAACTCGGTGTGCTCATTGTCATCATGACTTT
Source organism: Dicranocentrus wangi (assembly GCA_036850665.1). NCBI lineage: Eukaryota > Metazoa > Arthropoda > Collembola > Entomobryomorpha > Entomobryidae > Dicranocentrus > Dicranocentrus wangi. The sequence continues at coordinate 27,868 of JAANSN010000132.1, read as the reverse complement.
TACAGCAAAAAAAAATAAATGTGCACATCTCTCACAGGCAGGTAAAGCCAACCAGCCAACCTGGCATTCTTTGTAGTAGCTATCATCAAGACTTAAAACTATTATTATTTCTGGGCTTGCACCGCTTCTGCTGTTTTTTTTTATCAATCATGCAATGCTGTGCTGCTCCCCTTCTTACGAGGGCTACCTTGGTACTCCTGCGCTTGCAATGTGGGAGGAGGAGGAGGACATTCACCGGAGACGGTTTTAAATTTTTTTGCGTACAAAAAAAACTTTCTACCTATATACAATATACTGTACCTGTACACTTTTAGCCTTTTCTTGGGATTTTGTGTGAAAACACTTCTTTTTTCTCAAATATATAAAACTTTTCTTACACCAGCATTCTCTCTGATAATGCCATTATTCCGCTGACAAGTTTTGTGCAAAAGCTCATTGAGCGAGTCAAAGAAGCTGGGAGTGTGGTGGTGGTGGAGGAGTATATCTAGGGAGGGAGTATTATGAGTTCACGTAGTCAGCCATTTGAAGCATGATGTGGTGGTTGTTGAAAAAAAAAAGATTTTGGGGAATATGGGGTAGGCAGGCAGGTACGTGTATGTAGTAAAGAAAGAAACGAATTGCATTCACGTAGACTTTGATCTTCGCAGCCATCAAACTGAGGCTTTAAAATTAGCCCAAAAAGCGACATGGTTGTTTTTTTTTTACATAGAAAGCTAACCATCACGTCGTCGGCAAAGTTTGCGCGACAAAATATAATAATATCCCAACGTCAGCATGATTGTTCAATGTCAGCCTGAAAAGCGATTATAGATTGACCCAGTTGCGAAGGCGTCAAAGTCAAGAAACTGCAGGGGAAAAAACGTAAGATATAAAACTTTTAGAGTTCGATCCTCTATAATAAAATCCAACTTTTCTGCGATAGCCCATCCGTAAATAATGACATTCAATCATTTAGCTTGCAATATCTGCGTGACAATCTCTCTCTCTCTGTGACAATCCAAAATGCCTGTACCTCCAACCCAACCTGCTCTCCATCTGGAATTGTCGTCACACCCCATAAGACGCAGCTTGGCTCTTTGTCTGCGATTACGCTCTCAGGGCTATTTCACACAATAATGGCAGACCCCGTTGCAAAACGACTGGGCTCGCTCGTTGCTCATCTCATCAAAAATTATGCTCACTCAGACAAAGATCTTTCTGGCGATCTTTTAAAATTCCCAATAGAAATCTGGTGAGCTACTTCCCTTGCTTTGGAAGCTTTCCCCCTTCATCTTCCCATGCATGCATGCAAAAGGGATCACTCAGCAGGATTGATAACGAAGAAGACAGATAATGTGCGAGAGAAAAAAAGATGATTGGTAGAAGTGAAAGATTATTCGCTTGGAAAATTAATGAAGTGGTTGAGAAAACGTTGAACTGGCAGCATAATGATTCATCGAGTTCAAGGTACCCTCCAATTTCAGCTCAGGCCTGCCACTCTCCTTCAATCAAGTGGCACTGGCCCATAACTCATATTTATTTTTATAGAAAAATAACAGCCTTTCCATTCCAATTAGCTCTGAGATGAGAAAAGTGACTGCATGTGTCTCAACAACTGAAGAAAACCTGCGCTTCTTTGGCCTGCCTGCCTGACTGCCAAACAAACTGCGAATCCGGAAAGGAACCGTCGTGTGGTTCTGCATACATTTACATAATATTTTATTACGCGTCCCCTCGGAGGGATAACCAGAAGGATACAATTTTATTATTGGCAATAATACTAAAATAATGCTGCCGTTTCTGCAAGAATGAATGCACTCCCTCCACATGACACATATTCACTCACTCACTCACAAGTCTCAATTCTGAAATACATGAACTGAACCCCATTCGTAACCCCGTGGTGAGCGTCTATGAAGAAGCCTATTTCGCAGTCGCACACATAATTTCCATATTTGAAATACAGGCGAACGAATACAATGTGCAATACTGAAATGGGGATGATGATGATGATGATGTGATGAAAGACAGTGTGCAGATGGAAAACTAAATGGGAAATGGAGTTGTGTGCAGGCAGAGAGCAGAGAGGCAGAGTACTTGTACGGTCACAACATTTCTCTGCATGATAAAGTGTATGTGATGAGGTCATATTGTAAAAGATGCTAAATCTAGTCATATTAACCATTTCCCCCTCTTCTGTCATTGCGTTTTCTTTTATTGAGATGTTGTCTCGCAGATAGGGGTTCTGTCAAAGTGGAGTAGTGCATCTTCTTTGTTTATTCATCACTCTTGAGGCTCACAGATGAGGAGGAGGAGGAGTGTCAACTTTGATCAAGATTTGAAAAAAAGGCCCCAGTGTTGTTCAATGCAAATGTGGTCTTGCTGAGATTATTTTATTGTGACTACAGGACCACTACTATGCCATTCACATTTTATCCTATAGTGAAAACCGTCAAGTAGCTCGTTAAAAACGAGAGGGTGGCCGCATCGCCACTACCTCCCATTCCATTTTTTTTTCAGCCGAGGATAGCCCGATAGCAGCAACCCTCCCATTTGTGCTCCCGTGGGAAAACTTGGGGGAAAAAGTGGGACAACAACGCGTGCAAAACTGACAAAAAAATGCGTGTATGTGTGTTAAAAAAACAAAAAAAACTCCTTAAAAATTAATGGACTGCAGTGTGGTGGGAAAAGGAGGGCTAAAACCCGTTTTGTAACAATAACAACCTTTGTACACTTCCGGAACTGAGGGGAATTTTCATGGAAGCTTTATGGCTTCACGGGGTTCAGATGTCTGTCTGTACGCAGCAGACGATAAACATTCCAAAACTTTGTATGTTTTCCTCACAAGATCCTCCAGAAGTGGTACCCCTAAACCAAATGTAGGTAAATCCTGGGAGTAGTCAAACTCATTTTTCTTTGCAAATGCTATGTTAATAATTATTGGAAATGTGGCGTTGTATGAAAAGTTAATTGGCCTCAACCTAAATCTTAAATTAGATTAGAAATTCTAGTCCACAACATGGAGCCACGATACGACGCACGAAGTTCTTCAGGGGCATTTTTTTTCTTTGGCAATTTCCTATTCCTCGTTACTTTGCTACACGCGCTCACCTAATCCTTTTGTTTCCCTCCTGACAAGTTACGTATGGGAATATAATATATATACGTGGGGCAAACCTCCATATCACAATTTTGCTGTAAGCTAAAAAAAAAAACAAAATGTGAAGAAAAAAAATAAAAATGTAACCCGAGAACTATATACAATGCACAAATGTATGATGCATGAGAGGCGTGTCTGACGTCGGAAGTACACTATCTTTTTTAATTTAACATAAAGGCCTACACTCTCTCGACACGAACCCCGTTTGTCTTTCAAAACAAAACTTGGCTACTTTACTTTCTACCCAAAGTCGTACTTCGTCGTAGTGATCTATCTATCTATACGCACTCTCTGTAGACAATATAATATTCTGGTTTACATATGTGAATTCATGTCAGTGGATCTGTACAATGTTTTTTTTTCTCTTCTTCTTCTTTGAAAATCATTTCCCCTTCCCGTGCAATTGTCTGTGCCTTTTGATTCCTCCTGACTGAATGAATACACACGGGCAAAACGTAAATAGGGAAAAAGTAGGCAGTCTCACCACATCACAGTCGCAACGCAATGCTACTGCTGATAAAAGCGAAAGCTTTGTTAAGCTGGTTACTTTTAAGAGTAAAGTCGTGATTAGAGTAGGAACATTAAATACAAAAAGGGAATCTTATGTTTGTCAAAGATCCACACAGATAACAAAATTTCGAAAGGGTTGATGATGATGACAATGATACAACACTGATGTTGTTGTCGTATTTGTTGGTACTCTGTTGGAACAGTAGCATCACCAAAAAACGCTTGCAATATGGAGGAGGAGGAGGGAGGACGCCAAATGCACTATAATAACATTACGACGAAAATATATTATTCTATCGCGTTTCCGCCTGTAACTCACTTTCTAAAAAGTTGAAACCGTTCAAGGGGGGAGCCAGTTATCCCTGCAAAATTGGATGCGGCCAGAGAAAAAAAAGGCATACAAAAAAGGCATATTTCTTTTTTTTTTGTTTTTTAAAAAATATGACACAAAAAGTGGGAGATTTAGTAGTGGTTGCACCTAAGTACCAAAAATTCCTCTACTTCACAATATACTTACGTATATATAGCCATTCTTCAATAACTATAAATCAGGGAGTGAGTGAATCGTATCGTCGTACCACTTCTTTTAAACAAGTAAGTACGTAAGGTTGGTGGCTTCGCCTTTGTTGGCGCCGGGATAAGATGTGATGTGATGCACTCACGATAGCTCTAATTCTATCAACTTTTATCGTCGTCGTCACAGTCAGTGTAACCGATCACGTCGACTCAATGCCTCTTCCCATTTCATCCCCACCTGACTTGCATTCCGAATTCTTGTGACTGTGACTCGCGAAATTGTAGGTACTCACTCTTGTGTCGACGAGCTCGTCGAGGTGCATTATACATTATTGACCTAGAGGAACTGTGTGTGTGGAGATTACTATATTGTTTAGTTTATCATTATTATTCCCATTATATACCCATAGGCCATTGATCCACAACAACACATTTGCCCCCTCCTCGCAATGCAATGCAATCCAATAATATATCAACCAAACAAGCAAGCAAGAAAAAATAGCTATTCAATCACATCTATCTATATAGAATGATGCTTGCTTATTGCTTGCTACTCCCTTCGTCTTATTGACACAATCAGTGTCATCACGTATATTATGCTATGAAAGTAACCACCATGGCACGGCACGGAGAGCTTAGGGCTGCTAACACACATAGTTGAAATATGAATCACGTGCAAAAATCCGACTCGAGAACAATAAACAAAGGTAGAGAAGAGGGGAAGAAGGGAAAACAAAGTAAATTTCAAATAGAGAGACCTCCAATCCATTTGAAACATGTACGCTTAATACCATTTATTTGTATGTATATATACAAAATTTATTTATGACCCAGAACATGGTTTCGTGGGAGCTTGCAGTTTGAGTTCCTCTGCATGATATGATGATGCTCATGATGATGATCATTGTTTAGGCATTTGTTGTATTATCGAAAAGGGAATGAATATATATGTATAATATGCGTGTCGGTGTCAGTGTGCATCCATGTATTCACATAATTTGATATTTGCATGTTGTCGAGTTGATGATGATGCTACTTTTAGCTGTATGGATGTGTGATAATAATAATGCAAAAGCCAGGGAAAAAAAGTGGAGGAACTAAACTCCAATGGCACAAAAGGGTTTACCTTTTTATTAGCTCAAAGCTCTCATATCCGCCTCATTACTACAAACCTCACCACCGCACCACCACCACCACCACCACCATCTCATTTGTGGAAAAAAAGTGGAGGAACTAAACTCCAATGGCACAAAAGGGTTTACCTTTTTATTAGCTCAAAGCTCTCATATCCGCCTCATTACTACAAACCTCACCACCGCACCACCACCACCGCCACCACCATCTCATTTCTACAAGCTATTCTTCTTTCGAGAGGAGACTCGCGAGAGTGAGAAGAAGAAGAGGGACACAGAGAGCGAGAGAGAGAGAGACTAACTCACTCTCAACTCAACTCTCAAGTAATCAAAAGATTTCCTTGTCTTCCTCCTCTCAGCCAATACTACCCTTTTGTCGCGTACTGTTTTATTTTTAGACAAGAAAGAGATATATACGTTTTGCAATGGATTTTTACTTCTTTATTGCTGCCATTCTTTTTCCTACTACAACTTACATTAGCTCCCTGTTTAAATGAATGCATGTATGAAGGCATCTTAAATGGAAATGCATAATAATGAACAAGAAAGAAGGAGAAAAGCTCATCACTACACTTGTAGGTGGGTTGCTGTTGCTGCTGCTGCTAGTGTGTGCATGCATACCTATACATGTGGTTTATAATGACTTCTTCTTCATATTTTATAAGAAATAATACAACGGACGGGGATCCTCGGTCGGAGATTCAAAAAAGTTTTTTTTTCTTCGTCTTATTTCCACTACACACACATACACATACACTTCAATAGTATGTATGTATTACGAAATGAGTGTCTTCCTCAGCGTGAGACGGTGGTGGTGGTGGTGGTGGTAGGACAACAGGATGCGGACTGGGATTAGGTTCTTCTTAGAGGCAAAGTGTGGATTTGATGTTTGTTATGATTCGGAAAAATGCAATTTCCTCTTTGGCCTCCCAATCAGATCAGCATAGCATCATCACCCCGCGTTGTTGGTGGCGAAATGTCATATATTATGTAGGTATATATACCTAAGGATATCCTTGAAAGCGGAACATCCTCGCACACAGCCCACGAAGCAAATCAAATTTGCATTATATTAACTTTTTTTTCTATTCCCAGGTTTATTTTATTACCGTCTTATGAGCATAATGCAATCGAGGAAATATACGACTTTTTTTTAGGTGAGGAAAAGGTAAGGTACGCGAGCGAACAGAGACAAATCAAGAGGGGCTTTTTTAAAGGCAGGAGGTGACGCGAGGAGATGAGATTGTGAAGGAAACAAATCAAAATTCAAATGCTGTATATATTTATTTCTATTTCCCCCAAGACTTTAACTATTTCGCTCTGAATGCTAATTTCAGAGAACCACGGGTTTGGTAATTGTACGGTTTTATTCCTCAGAGTAATAATTGGCTCGAGAAGAAGGTAAGGACGTAATATGGAATGGAAAACAGTCAACAGGATTTTTTTTTAAAAAAAAGAAGCTTTAATTCATCATGAAAGTCATTTCGTTTCGTTGTTGGTTGCATTGCAGCCAGCTAGTAATATTAACCCCCACCCGTTTTACAAACTCATCCTCTTTGCAATGATGTTGTGTTAGCTTCAAACCAACTCGCTTTTTTATGCCAATATGATGACAGAATGGTGACGCTAGTAAAACAAACTTTTATCTCGGTTTGAACACACTTTTTTTAACCCCTCGTCATTCGTCGACCGACGTGAGAGTAAGGGGGAAAGGTACACACAGGCTAATAAAAAATATTTTTAATATGCTGAGAAAAGCAATCGCGTGAAGCGGAAAAAAAAAGTTTTATATAATCTCTCCTCAGATTTGTGAGGGGAATATTATCGTATATACATAATAATTTTAAAAAATATAACCGACCGGGGATAATACCAATTACTTCGCAGTCATCCATATTTGATAGGTTACTTCTTCACCTGTCATCGTATCTCAACTGATCCAAGTGTGTCAGGCAGGGAAGATGATGGTCGGTAACTGCTCAATTGTGCATTTTACTGCAGAGCTAATGGCTCTTGAAACGAGAGGTGTGACTAGAAAATTTATTCTTTCTCATTTAATAATAATAATGACCATGATGATGATGCGATATGGGAAACGAATGTTTATGTGGAAAAGATATGTGCAAAGCTCGAATAGCGTAGTACGTTATAAATATATATGTATGTGTGGTTTTTTAATGGCAAATTGATTTCAAAATTTGCATTCATCCAAGAAGCTTCCAGGTGACCTAGACAAGAAGAAGGCCCAGGTGACTGCCTGCCTCTGTAGACCGAGGTCGGTATGAAGGTCTAGCGGGCACAATGGGTGATCCAAAGTAAACACATTTAGTGCCAGGAACACGTCCGCACTTTTCCCATATATCCGAGATCCATATATACCTAGTAAGCTTTGCTTTGTGATGTTATAAGCCGATTATCCAAATAAAAAGATTGTTGATTTTTTTCCGTCTCTTTCCACTCCATTTCCCTGGTTAAATTACACCCCGTGCGGAATGCTCATTAGACAGTATGCAATATGCATGGTCCGGGTTTTTTCTTGCAAAAAAAAGTTATAATGTTTTACGCTCACGTAGAAGAAGAAGAAGAAGAAAACCCCGGAAAACATCATAGATCTTGGTAGTTTTTAGGCACCCTATGAAATAACCCACCGTCCTAATTATTAGATCAACCATCTTGCCTCTTCCATGTAGTTATTCCTCTATATCCCCGCAAGTTTGTTTATGTTGCGTGAATGGAGGCAGTGATAAGAACGACGACTGTGAAAATAAAAAAACCACTTGAAACATCACGTCCGTAATTATCTCGTTTTTCTACTACACACGGAGCAGATTAGGAAACATGCTACTTTCTTCATGCATCATAGTCAAACGTGCATTCAACTCTCTCATTTCACATAACTCTTGTCTACGGCAAGTTATACAGTCATGAAGAGGAGAAAAAAACTTAATATTTCAAAATGCTAATTTCACATCACATCACATCATATGCTATATGCTAACGGGGGAGATAGTAGTTGATTCGGAAATAAAGTTATATATGTCTCTACTCGCTTTCCATCCACCACTACCGATACTTATCATCACAACACACGGTTCAGGTGAAAATTAAAAGGTAAGGTATGTTCTTCATCAATGTTGATATTCCCTCGATAATTTTTTTTTTGCTGTTGTTAAACATCACTAACTAAACTACTGTTGTCTTGCTTGTAATTGATTACAAATATCCCATATGTATTTACAACAACATTTATACGACTAGTTGATTTCAATTTCCACCACATCAAATCCATCTTCACGGTTTAGTTTATATCACTATTGTGAGGCGAGAAGGAGCCAGAATGAGTATTGGGCTCGAGAAAACACTACTCGTCCGTCCCCCCGGAACAAAAAAAAATGACAAAATATTCATCCTAGGTAGTTCCCCCACCTTTTCGTGAATACATATAGTCAACCACAAAAGAAGAAGAAGAAGAAGAAGAGACAAAATTTACCGCAGAGAAACACATCGCTCGCGGATTTTTTTTATATACGAGAGAATCCCTCGAAATCCTAGATTTTTCACTTGACAAAGATTTCCCCATTAGTTTAAAGAAATAGGATTACCAAACCTGGTGTGTTTTGTGGATCCTACCCCACACACCAGGCAAGGCAGGGATGTGTCACATTGCTTGCACAAATAATTGTGTGCATCTGTGTGCAAATCTTTCATTATCTCTAAAAAAGCGTAGAGAATATATAGATATATATTTTGTGTGTCGTCGTTGTCGTTGGGAGGTAAGGGGGAAAAATAACGAAGGAAAAAAGCAGCAGCGCTGCTGCTCGAGTGTAGTTCGCTGATTATCAAAAACATTGATGAAGCTTTTTTTTCTCACATTTTATTTTATTTTTCTTTAAAAAAATGTTGAATCTAACCGTCTTCTATAACGAGCAAAATATAAGTTGGTGTAACTTTTATGTGTAGTGAGACGGTATGCCAGTAACAGTAAATTTTTCTCATGTTCATTTCATTTCGCTTGTCTTGACGTCGTCGTCGTGTGCAATAAAGAATGTTTCGTATTTTTTTCTCTCTTTCTCTCTCTCTCTCTCTCTCTCTTGATTCAGCCAGCCAGCACGCTCTTTTTTTACAGACTGAACCTCACACATTTTGCATTTACAAATGTGCCATCCTTTATTGTAGGCTATTGCCATCGTATAAAAATGTAAATTGCAGTGTGTTCTTCTGTGTGTGTGTGGATAATGTAGAGCATCCCTTGTTTGTTGTACTACTATTAAACAACACGGCTACAACATTGTATCGTCTCTCTCTCTCTCTCTCTCTCTCTCTCCACCGCACTGTGAGTCTGCTGACTGTGGACTAATATCAAAAGCTTCTAAGTTGTTTTTAGTCATTACTATTACCTCGTGAGTATGAGTATGACGATATTTTTTCTTCTAAAAACAAAAGTCGCAATTTTGCCATTTTAGCTACCACGACGGCTAGGCTAGAATGAGAGAGAGAGCTACCATTAGCATCGTAAAAAAATATATATATCACCACCACCACCGACCGACCGTATTCACAATGATCTGTCTCTCTCTCTCGGACTATATAAATTTTATCGCTCTGCTGTCAAACTAATTTTTACGCATGGATGGAGAACACACAGAGAGCGTGTGGATGATGACGATGCGCGATGCAAGCTTTGCATTGCATTTTGGATTGCTGCTGAAAATCTCGACAATGAACGACCGTTCCCCAGCTTTGATGTTTTTAATGAGGGTAAATTAGCGGAAATTGCTCTTACGTAAAAAAAATGCCCAACTTCAGTAGTAGTAGTAAGTAGTAGTAGTGCATATATATAGAGAGAGAATCTTTTACTTGTCTCTGTAGTCTGTATATAATATTATAGTAGTTCAACTATCCTGGGAGCAACAACGACAATAAAAATTTCAGCAGAGAGGTGAAATGAAAATCTCCCTCGACTATACTATTATTATATTATATTATGATATTCTCGTCACAACAAAACACAAATATATCACAACCAGCACATTTATGAGGAAAGGAAGAGGAACAAAAGGAAAAAAGGTGAAGTGAGAAGGAGCAACAGTGATAACGTCTATTATTGCTTCATCCCGATGCGATGTATATATTATGTGGGGTATATACGTACGTACGACGCATGTAGTTTGGATTTGCAGGTAAATCATAAAAAATATTGGTAAGTTGTTTTCCTCTTTTTTTCAATTTCATTTCATACACGACGCATATCTCACTTCTTCATCAGTAGGGATATTTCAGCATATATGAAAGTATTTTTTTAATTGAATGGTTTACGAAAGTTATTAAAAGGGATGAAGCTAATGAATGTTAACTGCTACTGTACACGGCGAGTAACTAACTCATCATCATCATCATCATCGTATATATATATATACTCGCCGGATAGTGCAATATGTTTTTACGTTTTTTTTCCACACAGGTAAATAAAACAGTGACACCTTAGAGGCATCCTGCATTATCTAAATTAACAATTTCCTTGGTTGCATCGCCAACAACACGGATTGCTCAATAGGAGTTGTAGAGGGAGAGAGAGGGTGTTTCTTTCTTGTGGGGTGGTAGTTGTTGATTGACAGTGACACAAGTGGATTTAATGTCGTTTCACAATGAGCATGATATCATAGTTAGGAGTCGTTGCAAAAATACGAGTACGACGTGTAGTAAATGAATGCAAAACTTTTAAAATAATAATTCTTGAAATTCTGAACGAGGTAAAAATTGTCGGGAGAGTGGTGGTGGTAGCAGCAGCATACCAGCGGCTTGAGAGTGCATTCATCAAGAATGACCTCGACTGCAATTATTACGCAAGTCACGTGGATTTTGTGTCAATATCTCTGTGTTTTGTGGTTAACTATGTGGTGGTCCAACCTAGCCAAGTAGTTGGTATGGTACTAGATGAGGGCTCCATTATATATTATGTGTCTGTGAGTGTGTGTGTGTGTGTGAGAATCTAGGTATGATTAATTTTTAGTTTTCGTGGGCAAACTTGGTCATTCGAGGAGATGTAATCATAGTTGTAGTTGTTTGCCAGGTTTTTGCATAATATATATCTTAAAAATAAATGCGTACTTCACCTTGAGAGTTTAACTCTGGTGTGGTGGTGATAAACGGTAATAGAGCATCGAAATGTGTGTTTTTGATGATGATGATGATGATGATGGTGACAAAAAACACATGTAAAAATGATTACGCAATTTGCTGCACACCCCGCTCAGATTTTGATAAAGCAATTAATGGGACACAATAAGAGGAAGAAATATTATGATGAAGGATTTTTTGGTTAATTTGCCTCAATGGCTGGTTTCTCCCTTTATCTGACACGAGAGTCGGCGTTTAATTAGATTTGGAATTTTATGAGTGCTTAAATGTGAAATAACTTCACTCCAGAGTAATCAAAAGAGAAACGAGTCACGCAGCACAAACAAATCCATATTATATACTTCAAGGCAGTTTATATACGTCGTCGTCGTCGTTCCCTTGCCGTTTTTTTAAAACGTTGCATGCCCTCAAAGTTGGTGAATAATTGCACATATAAATTCATGTCAAATTCATTTTCCCTCTCGTAAAATTCGCAAGGGAGATTAATATCTTGCGAGAGAGAGCAAAAAAAACTTAATAAAATGGTCCTCCACTAATTTTAATGCTTTCTAAGCGTGCAATTTACAAGCCGGAAACAATAAATGGAAAATACACAAGGGAAGAAGAGGTGGTGGTGGATTGAGGTTGAAATTGAATTTTTGCATAAGAAGCAGCAGCAGCAGCTAAGCTTTTTGCATGTAGCTTTCCCCTCCATTTTATTATTATTACAGCTTACAAATTCTTTTTTTTTCTTTTTGCTCAGCATAGTATATAATTTTTGGAGTACTTACCAAATGGAAAAAGTCCACGAAGGAGGAGTGATGACGGAGGAGTGTAAATATTTGTGAAATTATGGAATGCTGAAGTTGATGAGGGTGATGGATGATGATAGAGTATGCGACAGCCCGTTGTGGCTACCTTCCTTTTCGTTTTCCCTTCCGTCTTTCCTGATTAGTGTGGTGCTAGCCCAACTACCTTTAAATGAATGACTTGGCCAGATAAACGGCTCGACAAATGTGGGGTAACCCTATTCCAGAGAGCGGCGTGTGATGATAGGTGAAAAATGACTTTTTCCCTTTCCGCGTCGTGAATGAGCTCCTCTCTCTTTCTTTTTCTGCTCCCACTTGATTTGCATCCACTCCTGGAAAGCAGGCCAGGAGGTGGTGTTCTGCTGCGATATTCTCGCGGATAATGGAGCGCCTCGGAGGAACAACAAGACTTTCCCGGTGCGTGTTCCCTTGCTGTTGTTGTTGTTGTGTGTGGTATTGAAAAGAACAATGTGATAACTAGTTTTTCCTATTTAACACGAAAATTATTGCTTTCGTTTCAAATCGAAAAAAGGAGTTTGTGAGAAACAGGTCAATCTTCTTATCTCGTTGCACGCATTACCAATTTTCATACCTACTTCTCTTACAGACTCCTCCACTCCACCACTTTAACTTGCACAACTCGTCCTCCTCCTTCCTCCTATACGTATAGGTATAATATATATAATATGTGCTGCTACACGGGAAAAATCGTTTTCAGGTGTAACTACTATTCGTTATATGCGATGACTGCTGGCTCCATTCGGCATATAATATAATATATAGTATCGCTGTATAGCTTTTTCTTCATGCACTGACGACGGGAAATGTGGTGTGTTTGTGTGTGTGTGACTGACTACGTCGTAGTACGAAACGAATGCAGATTGTAAATTTCGTGTAAGATTGCAATCACACGTGTGTGTGTACAAATAGCAAAATTGCTACGTGAATCCAGCTAACGGCTTTATTACTCGGAGAGAACAAGGATAATCATCATACCCGGCTAATGTATAATCATATAGAGCGTCGTCGAAAACGGTGTACTCATTCAGAGAAACAAAACAAGAAAAAAAACTTTCAATATTTTTATACGGGGTTATTTGTCGTTCCTTCTCGTCGTCGTTGTCGTTGTCGACGTCCAAATTGTTATTCTTTCTTCATTGAGTTTAGTTTTTCCCCCTTCAAGTGTCATGTAGACAGGTAAAATGTAGATTTAGCCGAATTGCGAGAATAATGATGATGAATAACCGAAGCGTTGTTGGGGAAAAAAGTGTATAATAATAATATGTTATGTACTCTTTTATTGGTAATGACAAGATATCGCTCACGTTTCACCGCTCACATCACTTCACTCACCATTTAGCATTTGGAGTTATATTCCCTCTCGCCTCGTGAATGCGACTCCGCTTGGTTAGCCCGTGAAGCAGTCGCGTCGCTTGCTTCCTCCTTGAAAAGGCGAAACGAGTATGTAGTAGGTTATATTGGTTGGAGTGTGGAAAGGCTAATTCCTTTCGGGGGAAAAGGTGACAGATAACAATAACACAGGAACTGTGCTTCCTCGAGCAGAGAACGAAATGACAAAGTTTTCAATCGAACGAGAAAAAAATTAAATACTTCTCCCTTCTCTCCGGGAAAAGTACAAGGGGAGGGGGAAAGCAAGAAGAAGGATCTCTCTCTCTTTGAAGGAGAGAGAAAAAAAAAGTTAGTTGGCTTCAACCTTATATATAAAAAAAACTATATATCCTCCTCCTGCTCCTCCTAGCTTTTTCCAATAAGGTGGTGGTAGTGGTGATAAGGGCTTTCACACTAGTCACGACTGGAGCAGCACACCAGTGGGAACCTGGACCAAATTGGAGTTGGCAAGTGGCAAAATGTGTGAGGAAAGACGGGAACGTGGAGTATAACACTACTTCGTGTGTGTGTCTCTATATACCACCAAGAAGGGCAAGAGGTGAGAGGAAAATTCCCGTTATGTATTAAAAGTGTTCGTCGTGGATAGACATAGGGATATTTAGTGCACACTTCTTAATGCTCACAAAAAAAAACTTGCTTTTTTCTCCTCCACCAACTCCTGCTGTTTCCTCTGACTGTTCCCAAGTTTAATCTATAAATATCAAATCAATAATTTCCATATACATGCATATAAAGTGAAGTGAGAGTACAAATGGGGTTTCACACTAAACCTGAAAAGGGCAGAAGACTTACACCCCAATTTTTTTTGTATATATTATTTTCTATAATACGGGCGCTGGGGAAATGTGTCCTTGTTACAATATTATTATTATTATTATTATGATTATTGCTCTTATTTGGTGTGTGTGTGTGTTGTGTACTCTTGAAGATGGAAACGAGCCGTGAAAAAAGGGAGAGAAACCTTTGAAAAAAATCGGAGCTAACCAACCCATTTCTATTACTCTCTGAAACTCTCTCTCTCTCTCTCTCTCTCTCTCTGTTTTTCCAGTAAAGCACACACACATAAATCTACATGGGGTGGTTGAACGTCATCTCCCGTATTGTATATATTTACAGGGTATGAATGATTGTGACTGATGATGATGACTGGAAGCAAGTCTCTCAAATTCTTGGCAGGATCAAAACGGATTTACACCATTTTCTCCTCTTTTCTTTTACCCTCCTCGGGTTTTACTTTCTCTCTGGAGAAATGACAAGGGCGGTGTGAACCTCCATCCCGTTTCTTTCCCATTGCCATTGGGCTCTAGACACACATACCATTACTTTTAAATGACAGTGTGAAAAGGAGGAAAGCCTTTGGCGCACTTATTCCCTATATTCAAGAGATTCCCATCTCTGATAAGATGAGCAATTGCAAAGTTTTTTTTTCCTAGCTCTACAAAAAAAAATGTAGGTAGGTTAAACTGATGATATGTAAAATGGTATGGAAGTAGAGCACAAAAATGTTTCCTGTTTAATCCACGTTGAAACAATGATCATTCTACATGGTTCATCCCGTTCCTGTTCTCTCTCGCTCTCTCTCTCTCTCTCTCGCTCTTGCTCTTCTTGCTCTCTGTTCTGGCATGAGGTTTTTTGTTTTACTTCAGATTCGCGGATTCCCCAACTTGCATTCGTTCGTTTGCAGAAGACAAGAGATTCACTCAACTGAAGTAAGCTGAACCTATTCCTTGTCCTCCTCTCCTCATACCAACCAGTAGTCGCGTAGTCGCGTCTCACTTTGTCATGGTTGATATGATGAGCAAGTTGGGAGAATATTATGATTGTGTTTTTATCAGAGCACAACAACAAAATAATATTGATATACCCTGTGCGATATTGGATTTGTCTCACACCCCACATCATCTATAACAACCGTTTTCCCTCTATGAAAATCTCTGCTCAACAAAATGCGAAAAAAAACTTAGTATGCATGAAAATGGATAATCTTTGTAGGTTCAGCTAGAATATGGAATCCCGTCGCATCACCTCATGCCTCATACACACCACGAAAGCAATTTATTGTAACAAGCCGTGTCATGCATGCATACATTTATTTTTATGCATGTACCTCCTCTCTGGTTCCGCATCTATAAAAGGAGAAACATTTGAGTGTGCATCTCATCCTGGTCTCTCTTCTCTCTCTCTCTCTATATATATATATATATATATAATATTTTTTCCTATCATGTTTTATGCATGTTTCGAATATTTCCCTTTTTATATGGCCGAGGAATGTATTATATTGGATTTCGAATGCGATATTTGCTACTCACCACACGACATGAAACCCGAAATGTACAATAGTGGTGATGCATGTGTGTTGTACAGTTGAAACTGTCTACTAATGGGAGAAACGGAAGATGACGGAAGTTGACAGGTGCGATGCAATAAATGAGACTGTTTTCAAAGAGAGATGTGCACTCTACTCTCCCTCCCTCTGTATGTCCTATTCTCGATCGAGAAGGAAAAAAAGTTCCTCTAAAAATACACAGGAAAAAACTGTTATCAAGTTTTTTCTCTCTCGGAAAAGAAGTAGCCAGCCTGATGGGATTCGATGGTTTTGCAAATTTCTAATGTGACTGACAGTGAGGTATGATGAGAGCTACTCACCAGCCCAAGTTTCTGTACCGGAAGTTTCCCTCTGAAAAATTAGGCCTGTCTTCTCCGTTCCACTTGGATTCGCTGACATGTGAAAAAAATGCTCGGATGATGGCTTGATTCAATAATTTATGAGAATCACTCAGATTTCTAGGGATACTTTATCCTCCTGCCCGGGTTGCCTACCAGAACGGGTCAAATGTCAAAACCAGAGTTATTTTTTTGTCTCCGTGCACACACACAGTCACAGTCGTTCACACAAGAAAGAGAAAGACTGTGTGGGAAACGCGTGGAAGGGGATTGCAACAATTGTTTTGACAAGTTGTATTCGAGTTTTCCTCGTTTCTTATACTCTGTCACTGTCACAGGGGGTATGCGTGCAGGTGCTTGCTATATCTGGCCTTTACTTGCAGAAATATGGCTTGGAAGACCAAAACCTCGATTTTTTTCGAATGCACTTTTCTTTCATTTCTCTCTAGCTAGTAGACAGGGAGACCAAAGAGAATAAAAAATAATATCTGCGGAGATGCATCTGATATTTACCATGTAGAAGAAAAACGTGCACTATTTTGTAAACGGGATGAATTAGTGTGGAGGATGTTACACACAGGTTATTTATTTATTATATTATGCTGCTTGCTTGCACTAACTTACTACCATTCTTCTTGTGTCAACCATGTAGCACTTGCTCTTTCCTCCTCGTCATTGTTTTGTCAAAACTTTCATGCTAAATTATACTAATTAAGTTTGTACTAATGTAATTATCTCGTGAAGTCCACTTGGCCGACCCTCTCTCCACACTGATACGTATGTACCAACCAACACAGACTGGCAGGCTGTGAGAACAAACAAGTGTTTTGTGTTTATGTGTTTTCCGTCAAAACCCTACTAACTCGCTCTCGTGTACACAGCCAATTTCATCATCATCATCATCATCATCACACTGTCATTTCAGCACAGATTTGACAATCCATATTCACACGACGCTAAAGCGCGCAAGTAGTAATGCATATTATGTCAGTGGAAAATTGGTTCGTCGTTCGCGTGTAGCGCGTAAATATATAACGTATTGTATAAAGGGTAGTTAGTTTGTTACACGACGACGCTAAGATGACAAATGTATATATACCTCTAGTAGAGAAACATGTATGTCTAACAGCTAATGATGGCCAATTTGCATGTTGATATATGACATATTATCTATAGGTTCACCTTTGGTACACACCAGCGGCGGCGGTTGTTCCAGGATTTATTGCGAAAATTGGAAGTCTCTCTCTCTCCTCCTCCTCTCTCGTGAGTGATCAAATTCGGTTATGGAAAATGCTTGTCAAGCGTAAAACCCAATTTAAAAGCTAACTTGTCACACTGCTCGCGAGGAAACGAGAACCAAAGAACCAGCTCTATTTTTGCATATTATGGGCACCCCCGTAGCCATTTAGGCTTACTAGCCGCTAAACTCGCAATTTCCTAATCAATTCTCACCAGCGCGATATAGAGACACGACTGACGATGAGACGACCGACGCTACGTAGTTAAAGTAGTTAACTACGCTCGTTGTTGACGAAAAATTTACAAGGACACACTGGAAACAGGAATGAGAGTTCTTTGAGAAAACAAAAATCCTTATACTTTCAGAGAGCGAGAGAGTACAGATACATATAAGCGATGATTACGCAATGCACATGGATGGAGTGTAAAACCTACTGACAGAGTTATTTCTCTCTCTTCTTCTTTTTTCGCAACCAAAACTACTTACTTACTTACTTCTATTATTTTTGCACACACAACCCAGAGACCTGCTTCACTCACTCCCTTCGTCGCATTCCCCCAAAAAACCGTTTTACATTCAACAACACTATTTTTCCCCACCACTACTACTCCTCCAACTGCAGCAGGAGGAAACAAAGACTTTTCCTCCTCCTCCACATTTAAAGCTAGAGCGTGTCAATAAAAAAAACTATATATATAGTTATATAGTTATTATATACCTTTATTCATCCCTGGTTTCTATGAATGAATGAGTGAAAGGAAGAATAAGTTACTGCTGATGACTGAAAACTAAATAAAAAACTGACACACACAAAATTTCCTTATTTTGCCATGTATTCTTCTTTTTCCCCCGTTTTTGATTTCGCTTCTTGCAACTTGCAAAAAAAAAACTTCTTCTTCTCACACACTCACTACTCGGCGTGTTTCCCCTGTATACTGACTCGACAACAACACGACGATTATGTTATGCTACGTCGTCGACTCAACAACTGACGGCAGGCTGGCTGATGGCTGTTTTGTCTCATATAGTCAGTCTGCTATTTTGCTATTGCTATCCACTATTATCCATCCACCACGACCACGAGTAGAGAAGTTAGAAAAGGCTGAACGTAAGTAACGAGAGGAAAATAAAATACTGAACATTACAGCAGGAGGAGCAGCAGCTCAGAGCGTTCGTTCTGTTCTCCTCAATTCTGTGAGTGAGTTAGTGTTAGTTCTCTTTCTGCGTTCACTTCACCTCCTTTCTCATATACCCTCCATCACCATATGAAAGTGTGTGTGTGTGTGTGTGTGTAGGTATGTGTAAAATAGTATGCATTACAAGAAGAAGAGAGGTGGCAGGAAAAACACACTCCTCTTTTCTATAACCTCCTCTCTCTCTCTCTCTCTCTTGCTCATTCTTATATCAGCCGACTTGAAAAATAATATGAAAAAAATTTCGTCTTTGCCATGCAAACGTGCATGATGGGAAGATTAAGAAAAACAGTCTTTAAAGAGATCTATCTTATGTACACCAAAACGAATCGCTTTTTATTCCTCGAAAAAAAAATCTTTTTTTTTTACCCTTCTTCTTCTTCTTCTTCTTCTTCTTCTCTTCTTCAGCAAAGTTGGTAAGTAGTGTGATGGGATGATGATCGTGTCGCGGTGATGATGATGTGAGATATAGTAAGAAGAACGGTGGTGGTGGTGTTTGATGGTGGTGGTAAGAAACGCGGCTCTCTAGAAGATGTACTCTGGTCTCGGGTGTTTGCCTGTCTCCTCTCAAAACCTGTGTACTCCTCTGACTTTAGAGCTCTCAGCTCTCTGAGAATGAAAACGGGGAGTTGAGGAGAGGAGTCAGGCCGAAGAAGACGAGGATGAGTGGAAGTAAAGGAGTAAAGAGGACGAAGAAGATGAAGAAAAAAAAAGAAGAAGAAGAAGTACGGCTTACAATGCTAAATTTTCAAGGGCTCACTCTTTTATATGCTTTATTCCATGACGGTGAGGTGGAGGAGGAGGAGGAGGATGATGATGATGATGATGATGACATTACATGCATGCATATAGATGGATATGGGGAATTTGGAGAGAGATGCTCATATAGCACGATAAACTCGGATGATGATGATGATCATCATCATCATCATGATCGTCCTGCTTAAGATGTATGGTTACGGGTCCGGGATGAGAAAAGGTAATGCCAATATTATAGGTTTTCGTGAGTGTTGGGCTTTAAGCTTGTTCCCCGTCTTGTTCCTGTGGCCAGCAGCAGCAGAAGTCTATTGGTTTCAGAATGGAGGAGGCTTATAAAGTCGTGAGTCGTATATTTTTTCGGTTTGTGTGTGTGTGTGTGTGCATGAGTGCATGCTACTTGCTACCCACAGAGGATAATAATAACGCATGGATGGGGAGAGTAAGTAATGTAACGTAAAAGTGTTTTGTTTTCAGTGATGAGTATCATATATATTATTGGATAATATTACAAAAGGACTGGTTGTTCTTCTGTGCCCACCAGCTATTTAGTAGCCCATATGTGTGTTTAAATGGCTGGGAGAGAGAGAGAGAGAGAAAAAAAAACTTTTAGTAAAAAAATGTGTAATCATGTACAAATGTAAATCTCTCTCTCTCTCTGTCTCTGTATCGCGTCTTTGATGTTTACCGGAGTGTGTGTGTCGTCATCGGCTCATCATTCTCGTCATGCTCATTCATATGATATATTATGTATTTTATCGTCATCATCGTCCCTCAAGTTGTTGGAGAGAAGAGAGATTATATGCCATTCATTCATTTCTCTCTCTCTCTCTGTTATATGCTCACACATGTGGAAAACTAGGAAAGAGGGAATTTGTCGGAGAGAAACAGGATGGATGAATGTTGGTTCTGTGTTGTCCTCTCTCCTCTCCTCTCTCTGGTTCTTTACTTCTCTCTCTGCCTCTTCTCAAATAAAGCATTTGCGAGCAAAAGGGTTTTTTAATAGTTTTTTTTCCACGGGTTTGTTCCCCGAAAAAAAATGCAAGTACCAACGCATATGTGACGTGTGTGTGTGTGTGTTGTTGGAGGAGTGAGTAGTAAACATTTGTTTCCTCCGCGTTGTATGTATTATTATTACTTTCTCGAATCCCAAGTTATGAGAGTCTAGCATGACATGCTTGGCAAACATGGCATTTCACGGTGAACTTAAAAAGCTTACCCCGTCTATTTACTCTTTTTTCCACCTTGTCTTCGCATTTTGTTGCCCAGGTCAAGAGGGATTTTCTCTCTCTCTCTCTCTCTCTCTCTCTCTCTCTCTCTCTGCTTTTTAATACGAAACGACTTAAACTTACTTGTGAAGAAAGGGAGTTTTCCCCAGCGAGCCGGGTTGGTATGGTGGTAGTCGTGGGTAGTATAGCGTAAAAGGTGTTTCACTCCAGAGAGATTCTTTGTACTTACCTATATACTCCAGCGTACAAGTCTCGTTCTGGACTGGTATTATCATTCAGATATATAATACGGAACTCTCTGGCCGGGCAAGGGAGCCCACAAGTAAGTAGTGTGTTTGAAACCAACAGAGGAGTGGTGGTGGTGGTGGAGGTGGAGGGAGGGCAGGCAGCAGGACCAGGAGAAAATCTAAATATTCATGCATGGCAGTTGCAAGGAAGTCTGTTCTGGTTTTCGTGCTTTGGTTTCCCTATGAGCCAAAGCTATTCATGCAAAGAGGCAGACATGCATATTATACAAATTACAATCTCTCTCGCAGACATACACATCTAGTCACTACCCGGTCACCGTTTTTTTCTTCTTCTTCTCCTTTTTTTGTTGGTGAGGACGTGAGTGAGTCGGGAGATTTTAACCTCAAAAACCCCATCAACACACAAGAAGGAGAGCAAATGGACAGAGAGAAAAAAGGGATGAGGCTCTTCTTCTGTCAGTGAACTGAACAGAGACTCTGGCGAAGATTATATCTATTGAGCGGAGGAGAATCCCCTAAATACACGTCTTAGGAAATTGGGAGAGAGAGAGAAAAAAAAAACTTTCTTTGTGCCCTCAGATCTTAAGAATCTTGTTGTGGTCGGTGACTCCTTATTTGACTCTGACGCTGAGCCTGAAATCGTAGATGGTCTTGAGAGGAGGGAGGACATCAACCAGGACGACGACGGAGTTAATTTAGCACATATACAACAAGAACCACGGCGTTGTACTTCGTGTACACAACAATAGAATGGTTGATGGTCATGCTAATTCTATAATCCTGGTGGAGAAAATGGGCTAGGTGTATAGGCTCCAATACTATAAGCTACAAGTTGAATGTTTTTTTATAACTCTTTATGTCGAATTTTAAAGTTGGGTAATAAATAAAAGGCTTGCAATGCATGTAATGCATCAATACAAAAAATTAAAAGATGAATGGGCACTCAAACTTTTTAAGGATTATTATCACCTTGCGTGTCAAAATTTTGGGGTAATGACTTATAAATAGAGAGAGAGAGACGGAACGGAAGCATGGTACGTGAAGAATGAAATTGGAATAAGTTTTCATTTTGTCATATTCTGCATTTTTTTTTACTTTCCACATGTTTGGAAAGAGCAATGTGTGCAGGTCTTGCTGGCGATATGCGATAGGAGAAGAAGTGATATCGTAAAAGTGGAGAATATGTTCAATCAGCTTCACTTCCACATTTTGAATGCCAGTTTTGATGCTTGCAAACACACGCGTTACTCAACTGCAATGCATTGAAAGTGGCAAAGGGATTTATTGTAATGTATAAAATAGAGAGAAGGAGCCAGGAACAGGAGCGATGAAGTTGGATTTGACACTTTCTTCCTCTCTCTCTCTCTCGGATGCCGTGTCGAACTCCATTCCTTGTTCACTTTTAGTGATCTGTCTGTACGGGTCTTTTACTCGGCAGCAGCTCTCTGGCTCTCTTGATTCAAGTCAATTTTTTCTCTCAAGTGAACCCTTCTTGTTGATAACGCTAGAAACAATCTGCATCTGGTTCTGGTTTCATTTCGATCTGCCATTGCAGCATCACACACTCATTTCCGCTCTTTTCTGTCATATATAGCAAAGCCGTACCTCTAAAAATCGACGTGCCATGCATCATGCGAGCGTGCCTGCGAGCGAGCTTTGCATGCAAAGCTGCATCCTCATCATCCGAAAAAAAACATATGCTTTCCATTTCACCCAAATATTAGGCGTTACTGTTACTACTCCAACCCTATATATGTATCTCCTCCTGCCTCCTTTTCTCCAAGACAATGCATATTAGCGTCCCTGTTGATATGCACTCCAACCCAAAACCCAATTGCCTCAGAAGAGTTTTTGTCTCAAAAATTATTATTTTCTGTTACTCCTGCACTACAGACAGAACTAGAACTCGTGTCTCTATGTAGAAGCTAGGGAATAGTAGTGGATATCATGGTTATTACTGAGAATGAGAAACATGATAATACTTTGCAAAGTTTCTCGACATATGTTGCAAGCTGCAATGCAACCCTTGTCCCAAGCTCCCATGTAGTTCAAGAGATTTTTTCCGGGATTCCCCCTATGACAGCGGACAGACCGACAGTTGGGGGTTTTTTTTTCTTTTAGGTCAAGTGACCATTTCTCCGGGAGTCGTAGAGCTGCCTTGCCTGCTAAGAAAACTCACTCGGTTGAGGAGAGAAGAGAGCATGGAGAGAGGCAGGAAACATGTGGGTGTTCGTTGTCACATGTCACACAGTTTCTTTTCGTTCGACTCTTGTAGGGCATTCACCACCGGCGAGTCACCAAATGAGATTAATAGGAGGAGAGAGAAGGAGGAGGTTACACATAAATTCCCCAAGTTGTTGGCAAATGCATACTTTTACGCACTATCTATATTAGGCTTTGAAATGGATGCTCCTTTATAAATAGACAGGCAATTAACATCATGCGTATATTCACTTTGGTAATGAAGGTATTATTACATCTCTATCTAAATTGCATTTTTAGATGTATCAAAAAGACAAGCTAATTGTGCACACATGAAACCATATAGGGGACGCTGACGGAGAGATAAAGTAGAAGATTGTATGCAATCCTAAGGTTTCTTCTTTTCGTGCCATAAGATTACACTCTGATTGATGGATGACTATATGACGACGGAGCATGTATCTTTGCGATATTAGTTGTAGCAGCTATCGCAATGTGTATTACAGTTTGTTCCCTCATCATCATAAATAAATTACTGCGTGTGGAACTTTCAGTGTTAGTGTGTGTATGTATGGCTTCGTTATTAGTTACAAGTTTAGAGCAATCTTGCATATATGCAATGCAATTTAGACAGATATATATGTAAAATAAATGTAGGTAAGAAGAAGACACAGGAGCTTGTAGCAGGTGCTACATGGATGGTTTGGCTGGCTAAACACGCTCACCTATCAAGAGAGAATATGAGTGAATGAGAAAAAAGGTTGTATTAATTCCATCGCTATCATAGCCTAACTATACATCATGCGGCTACTATTCATTTCATACCCGTTTCTTAACGTGAGATGTCAAGGTGCAATGTATGTATGGAATGAGTCATAACATGAGGAATAAAAAAAGTATCAAGTTGACGGCCTTTTTTGTGCATTTTCTGGAACGCTTGTTTTCTTATGATGAAGCCTTACGCGTAATATTATCCCAATGCAATGTTGAATGTGAATATGCATGCATGTCTTCTGCTGCAGAGCTATAGCTCAAGTGGGTTTTGAAGGTTCGTTATTATTATTATATGTCCCATGGGACCCACCGTTACCCCGAAAGATAGAAACAAAAGTGCGCCGGGTTTAACACGACCTGTTTGGAAGGCAGGTGTCTCGGTCTGAGAATGCTATCCTTTGCATGGAATTAACTGCATTTAATTAAAATTTGCAAATTATCTGTTCATCCTCAATCCAATTAAAATGCAAAATCTGAAAGGCCAAACCTTATTACATCAGACAAGGGCTCATTCTCAATTTATGAGGAGCACAGAAGTAATGTTTTTGCATGTAATACTATAAGTCAGTTGTATTCCATAGGTGGATTGGGGTTGCATAGAAGCTCTACATCTGTATGAATCCTTAGGTACAACGATAGCTTCAGTCCCTTTTATTTTTATGGACGATAAAAAAATCAAAAGGAAAATCTGAACCACACACAACACACAGTTGTTGTGGAGTGGGGGTGACGGGAGAATGTGTGTAGTAGGTATATAATATGTATGTATTATACACGTACTAATTAATTACATTCCATCCAGGTAGTAGTAGCTCGTGTCCTACATCCTACATCAACACTATATGGCTATATTTTTGCATTATGTAAATCATCGTGACCAGTCTGCAATGAACTGAATGAGTACCGGCCGACGAGCTGCAAAATATTATGTAAAAATAATGTGACTTTCTCGAACTCTCCTCGTTTTGCTTTCATCATTATTATTGTGATTGTGATGATGTGACAATTGATACAACCGGACGTTTCAAATAGCATAATAAAAAGGCTTTATTGATGGATATTGACATCGAAATTCGAAACCACTGGGGCTCTTCCCTTCCTTCCCTTTATTTGGGCTAAAAGGGGTGTGGAGGACTTGTGCCTGAAAAGATCCCTCCTTGTTGAACTCTAGTCAACAATCATATACTTACTTTGTCGAAATTAGAAACCACTGGGGCTCTTCCCTTCCTTCCCTTTATTTGGGCTAAAAGGGGTGTGGAGGACTTGTGCCTGAAAAGATCCCTCCTTGTTGAACTCTAGTCAACAATCATATACTTACTTCTTTGTAGCATCATACGTATATCACGAGTATTCTCAAGTCAAGGTTTTTTCTCTTCAACTTTTTTAAATTGTGCCGTTTTGTTACTTGTCGTTTGAACATCTACATAAAACATAACCATTTCGTGTGTGACAATATCATTTCCTGAAAACTAGGGTATATCCACTGGGGAAATAACTCTTGAGCATCTGTCAAGCACCAAGAGAGAGAGAGAGAGAGAGAGAGAGA
>JAANSN010000131.1:68193-88817 GCA_036850665.1 Dicranocentrus wangi | reverse complement strand
ACAAGGAAAATGTATATAAAGTCTCAAAGCAGTAGTCTACTAGCAGCCCTGGTCATGTATCTTCTATTTAATACAGGAGCATGTAGCGATTCGGTAGGGCCTAACT
This sequence comes from Dicranocentrus wangi, assembly GCA_036850665.1. Taxonomy (NCBI): domain Eukaryota; kingdom Metazoa; phylum Arthropoda; class Collembola; order Entomobryomorpha; family Entomobryidae; genus Dicranocentrus; species Dicranocentrus wangi. Next base: position 88,711 of record JAANSN010000131.1, on the reverse strand, counting down.
TGAAAGTGAGTAAATCAGATGAGGAGATTCACAATTCCAATACAAAATGTGTGGAATCGGATATGTTTTGCAGAACGGTAAATATCACAATTTAGGAAATAAATTTCGATCACATTGATAATTCACCTGCTGTGAATACACAAATGATTTTACTGCAGTCGTGACCTTGACTTTGACTACAGCCGGATTTGCTGACAAAGTATGGATATCCCGTTGAAACCCACGAGGTAATTACCAGCGATGGATTTATACTGGTCTCGCACAGAATCCCTGGTCCAAGTTTTAGACGTCCTGATAAAAACAAAACTCGCGTAAAAAGACCAGTCATTTTAGCACATGCCCTCCTTTGTTCTAGCTCGGACTGGTTGATGAATCTCCCTGGGAAGGCGCTAGGTACGTGAAAAAGTTACCCTTCGCTTGGCTTACAAATTGACAATGAAATTAATGCTACACACTAATAATGGTAATCATTGAACCCAGGCTACATGTTGGCAGATGCTGGTTACGACGTTTGGTTAATTAACTCGCGTGGAAATAGCTACTCCAATGGTCACCTACATTTCAAGGAAAATGATTGGCAGTATTGGGATTACAGGTGCGTTCTAGAATGAATTCATAGATAGTTTTAAAAAATATAAAAAACGTTTCCATTATTTGTATCACAGCTTTCACGAAATGGGAACGATTGATATTCCCACCTGGATCGACTACATTTTGAACGTTACAGGATATCCAGATGTTTATTACGTTGGTCACTCGATGGGCAGTAGCGAATTTTTTATAACCATGTCCGAAATCCCAGCCTATAATTCCAAGATTCGAACAATGTTTGCCCTTGCACCTGCGCTCTACTTGACGGAATCGACGTATTGGCCTTTTGCAAAACTTGCTCCACTTTACGGGGTATCATCGAAGAATCTGTGAAGGTTAAAAATATAACTACCGTTACCCGTGCTATATCTTTAATTTCCATATATGTTTGGTTGGGAAAATAGAAATTTATAGACACAGTAGGTCCAAGTCGTTTCATTCCTAGCACCTTTCGCACTTGGCTGAATGTACTGGGATATGGGTGCCAGGCAGTGGAACCATTTTGTGACAACTTTTTCTTCTTTGTATCTGGCTACAACCCGAAACAAACAAATTCGGTAAGAATGCTATATTATGGCAAGCGACATGAAATGGAACTGTGGGACCCGTTCCTTGCGTGCTTTTTAATAGCCGGTAATTTTTTGAAATTTCAGAGTCAAACATCCATTATCGCTTCGCATACGCCGGATAACGTGTCCAGTAAAACCATTAATCATTTCTTACAAATCATGAGATCTGACAGGTTTCAAAAGTACGACTATGGCAGTAGAAATGTGGAAATTTATAACGAAGCTAGCCCGCCGGAATACAGTTTAGAAAAGGTGACTGCGCCAGTGGTCTATTTTCACTCAACAAATGACGTTTTTGCCACACCAAAGGTGTAATATTATGCTTTCCCGTATTCGATTCTACTCATTGCTACTACAGATTAGTCTGCTGAAATTCATTACTTCATTTGCTCTGACAGGATATCCTGAAGTCCGCAAAACGATTACCACAGCTAAAGGAAGTGCACCTGGTGACAGATGCCTTATTCACGCATATCGACTTCACCTACGCGGTGGACGCAGATAAATTGGTGTACAGCAGAATTCTAGAAATTATGGAAGAGAATGAAAATAATTCTTGCTAGGCATTCAAAACTTCACGCTAGAGTCGTTACTGCTGTTTAATACAATAGACACGACGCCTAAAGCAGCCATATTTAAAATCATGCATCGCGCATGCAAGAAAATCTAAATTTAAAAGTCTTAACTCAAATGTCCAATATGTATTATTATTGTTAAATTTTAGAAATAAAACCGTATATTCATTTACAGCACTCATTGCATACTTTCATTTCGATGATTTCGATTGCATACTCACAACAAATATATATGATATCCTCATAAATGCACCATTACCAATACCAATATTACCGGATACAAAAACAAAGGTGTCAGAGCTTGCGTTCGCCACAGCATCCTATTCTATCCTATTAGAGTTTGCCTGTCTTTCAGGATTTCCATGGATCTCCGTGCCCATGTCATGCCTATTGCATCTTCAATGATTCATGGAACTCCTAGTAGCATTTATACATACGATAAATTATGCAAGTAGATATCTAAACAGTAATAAAGCATATAGCTAGCAAAATTTTTATTGACTTGCACTTGCAAGATCACTAAAAGAACACAATGATTAAACTTCCACCTCACCACGCCTGTATGTAAAACGATTACGATGGGTGATAAAGATAAAGTGAGGAGACCCTATTTTGCCAGCACTACAGAAATAATAGGGGAAGACGATGAAAATGAAGTTGGACAGAGAGCTCGCGCAGCGTCAGTCATACCCTTAATAGATCACGTTGGGGAGCAGGATCCACCTCAAATTGTCTCCACCAACCGCCCTTCAAATGCAACAAGTCAACCAGCCCCTCTGCAAATAGAAAAACCGAGCGGGTTAAACTGGGCTACGCTAAGAAAGCACCGAACATCGGGTTTATTTTCACAAGATGACTTAAGTATTGATGTGTCACTAAGCCCTTCTCAAACTAAACTGCAAAATGGGGGAGTAGCAAGCAGTGCCACCACTCCAGTAGGAAGTGACTTTGGAAAGCAGCATCCTATGTCCATCGGAGCAGGCAGCAGTATTGGAAGCGGCTCGTTTGACAGCGATTTAAATAATTTGGAAAATAGACGTCAGAGATATCGCCCCTTTCGGAGGAAATGGAGAAGGTTTCGAAGAAAGTATAAAGGATGCATTTTTGCAATGTTGAGCAGTATTACGTCCTCATTAGCAAGTTATTTCGTGCATGCGCTAACCGTGAAGAAAGATGCCGACGGAAAATATAAGTATAGCGCTTCGTATTGCCTGTTGTGGCGCTTCCTAGGTGTGCTGGTTCCAGGCATTTTCATTGTTCTTTATTATCGGTTCTGGAACAAAGAAATGGTTTTCGATACTGTTTGGCCACTGAAGAAGAAAGAGGAAATTCTTAGATTCTGCTTATCTGTCGTGCGTAACGTAACTACTAAACTATCACAGAGGCAATTGTGACACTTCTTCTGAATGACTTGATTTGTTTTTCAGGCACGAGCAGTTTTGGATACTGTAGCAATTTTGCTGAATTACCAAGCCTTCATGTATCTCCTACAATCGGAAACGTCAACAATCCTGAATAGCAAACGTATGTAAGTAAAAAAAGAACAATATGAAAATGTTACAGCATTTTATTACATGAGCAAGCTGTGATTTGCCATTCGCGATAGCTTACAATTATTAGTTTCAAAGTTAATCTTAGCTTATGCTTATTAGCAATCGTTGTGCAACTTCTTGCACATTTCACTTTGGGTGAAGAATGGGGGATAACTCCGATTGTAATGTCGGTCGTCGCAGTAATTGGCGTTGTGGTGATGTCCAAACCACCATTTCTCGTTCCAGATACTAGTGCCGAGGCTCGAGAGAGCGAGAACTTTGTAACAGACCGATTGGTAAACGTCCACAAGCGTTATTTTAATATCTATAAGAAGCTAATTAAAACTGACAATGAGATTGTAAGTATACCTAGGCATGTATAATAATAATATTACATTAATATAAAGCCAGGTGTACTTTATGCCGTGGCGAGCATGTTTCTCTCGGCCATAGTCTATTGTATTCTTCGCTACCTGAAAGATGTCCACTATTCCGTATTCTCGTTGTTCATTGGCTCTGCCGGGGTGATATTTGGCCTGGCGATGACATTTGGGCTGAGGCAATTTGTAGTACCGGACGACCCCACTGACTTTATATACTTTATCACTGTTGCCTCTCTCGTCTGCTTCAGTTCCATCGCGATCGTGATTGCTCTCCAAAACGAGGAAGCGTTTGTGGTATCACTGGTTCGGAGTTGTGACGTGATTTTCAGTTTTATATGGGAAATTATATTGGATGCTTCATATCCAGATTGGTACAGGTGAGTTAAACGCACTTCTAAAATGATTTCACAAAATATGCCAAAATCTTTATAACAAACTATCACATATATTTGCGGTACATAGCGGTGGGGGAGCCTTCATAATCATGTTTGGGGTCGCTGTGATTTTCTTCAGGAAATACGTATCACATCAGGAACCAACCAGTAAAGTTTATAAGACATTTAACTTTCTCACGAAGTGACAAAATTACAAGATTTAATAAAAAAAATTAAATCCAAGTTTTGCCAAATCTAAATCCACTTTAATATGATATTTGTATCAACATACATGAGAATTCATATGACATTGCTATCCTATTTAATGAAGCGTAAATTCACGTCATAGTTTATCCCTTCTCCCACCACCATGCGTTTATTTTCAAGCAACGACAAGTACCAATAATAGTGTAGCACAGGAATCCGAAACATAATTAAAAAATAACACGTTAATGTTAATATAGAAAACGGTTTTTTTATTCTGGATATTGTAGTAATACTGTTAAAGCTATTAGAATCAAAGGTGACTTCATCTCCAATTCAGTGACTTCGGGAACATCCAATTATTTGCCCGTTTCCGCTCGAATCTGCTGGTACTAGACGCAATTTTTAAAACCATTCTTTTAATAAACCATAAAAGTTTTGGAATTACGCTCATCTCATCCACATTCATGCCTGATACATAATATTTGCCAGGAGCTGTTTGCGATATTCTTACCTGTAAATTAATGACAGCTATGCTCCGGACCAATTGAATATTTTTTTGTTTGATGATGTAATATCAAACAGAGGAAAAAGTAAGTCGCAATCAGTGTAGCTCTCATAATGGCCCATACTGTGTAAGCAACTGCAGCAACTGGAGCAACCTTTGACAAAGCCCAGGAGATGAGCGTAACAGCGAGCACCGCTTTCAACAAGGGACGGGTGGCAAAGTCGGGATGGGAAACAACCATCAGAGTCAAGAAAATTGCAAAGCTTGTAGCAATTCGGATGGCGATCGTGTTATCAATAATCAGTGCGGATGGATAGAATATGGCGTTATATGAGTCTGAGAATAGGTTCATTACGGTGCTCAGCATTTTAGTTAGTTTCAGAGGTCCAATTAATAGAATCTGGCGAAGGAAACCGGAAGCGACAAAAATCAGCACCGATCTTAAAAATCGAATCAATATTTGAAGTTACCGACTATAGTCTTGATTACATTTGTAATCTCCCTTCGATTTCGAGGTTTGAACCTTGAGCCAGGGCTTCAGATATGCAATAACTTTAAAACTGCTTCAAATGATTCTTGAAAGAAGCATGTCGTTTTAACTTATTAATTTTGATGCAAAATATTTATAAAATCAGTAAAAACTTGCTATCAAAGGTTCCCTATATCCGCAAATCCAAACCCCAAAACTTGCCATGATGCATGTCGTCAAGAGTGACCTCAAGAACGAGTATTGCGCGGTGCAGACCATATGGGGTTTGACGTTTGTTGAGCTTCGTCTTCTCGTAATAAAGAAATACTTTGTTGAATATAAAGCTCATATTTCTAATAGTTCCAGTAACGATTCTAATGCTGCAAAAAGATACAGACGTGACATCAAATATATATGACAAATTCCAAGAACTGGATTCCTTTGTAGTGATTTCATGATATAAGCATGCATGCAAATGCAACGTAGCTCAAAAGCGGCATAATTCATTTCTCTTTCTTCCTTCCAGCCAATTCATTCTCCCCTGCTGTACTTTACTTGAAAACTGCATAAAAATAACCATCACATATTCTACTGTCCCATTGTACCAACCAACTCGGAGGATGGATGCAATAACATCCCAAAAACTGCATAATCCTTTCCTATCTGACAGTAGGGAGAACGTGAGAGCGCTTAAAATCTCAAGGCCAATGTGTAAAAAATGCATGTATAGTAGGATAAGTACGTAAGTAAACCAGTTGGAGAAGTAGTACATTACCAAGTTGAAAGTTGTCTTTAAAGAGTCATCATCATGTAATCTGTTGTAATGTTATACAATAAGCAACCACGTTCACACACTTCATCTCCTCACCCTCTCATGATGTTCATTCAATTGCATGACCATGTTCACACACAGCTGCTGTTTGTTCACGAAAGTGATCAGAATTGCAGAGTGTTTTTAAAATTCTACCTGTAGTGATACGAGCTTGGCTAATCCCTGTAGAGTTTTATTCTGACAACTCTAAATCCCATACACACACACACGCACACACACTCCTTTTTGCCTTTTCCGTAAATTGTCAAAATTCTCAATCAAGCAACTGAATTGAGGCAAGTAATATAGTTGCGCTGTATGTAATAGTTAGTCAAAATAGGTGATTTGCAAATGAAGGAAGGTGATCCTTATTGCAAATCACTGCAACATGTTTTCTCAGGAGATAAAAGTTAAAGGGAAAGCGACTCGGTAAGTACATGGAAGATTATTTATTATTTTTCATACAAGCATACTCAATATTGTCTAGAATAAACGAGGGATTTTCTCTTCATGAAAATACTTGGCTGTACATAGAGTTCGTGGAGCAACATGGACTCATGACCAAGTGACCAAGCTCTTTGATGTCTGGAGTCAGCCAAACATTTACAAGGGGCTACGATATGAAAAGTGAGTACTTCTAAATATGAAAAACGCAAGAGACATTTTAAAAACTACCAAAACGGATGGCTCAACGTTACACAGTTTTTTAATATGATATGACTGATTCTAGAAAAAAGCAAGATATTTTCAAAAGCCTGGCAGCCACCTTGGGGCGCCTAGGTGTACCCCGGACATGGAGGGAGTGTAGGGCAAAAATAAAAAATCTCAAAGCAGATTTTCGAAAGGCAATGGACAAGAAGACGTCCTTTCGCTACTACGATCAAATGTGGAAAATTATGAATTTAGATGGATCTTCAAAAACACCTCCATCTCCAGCTAGTAGCGGTGGACAATCAAGCAGGCATTCGCATTATGAATCTCCTGGAGAATCTGATCTTGAAGATGATGTTTGTGATTCTGGACAAAGGCCTTCCCGTACGCATCCTTCCGAGGGAGAACTTTCAAATCCACCTAATCTCCCAGAACCACTGCCTTCAACGTCAACTGCAGCAGTCGCTTCACATCCTTTTGAACATGATCGACATAGACAGGAAATGGAATACATGAGTGTAACCCAAAATACGCCTCCCCGAGTTCATTATCCCCAATACATAGATCCACCTCAGCAGCCCGATCACTTTCACCATATCACACCAGAGAAATCTCGTCATCAGCGCCACCCAGACATCTACCACGAGGTGGACCATGAGTCTTCACCTCGCTCTTCCACGGTTATCACGCATGTGGTAAGTAATGTCATTGAACCAGTGACAACCGTGGTAATGCCGTCCAGTAGTCGAGCCAGTATTATCAGGAGTTTACCGCATTCTCCAGCAACTCTGCGAGTTCCCGAAGAGTTTCCAGATCAGCAGCCAATCCGACTGGAATTTGGTAATTTAACCTGATTTTAAGAAGCGTCAATTTCGTTCAAAATGAAACGATATTAAACACTAACCTGGAAATTATTTTTTCAGTGATTGACAATGACAATGATAACCTAGTTCTACAGCAGCCTTCGCCAGTTACCCCCGAACAGCAGCAGCAGTATTCGCCAATTTCGCATATTGCATCACCAGATCCACCTGAAACTACAGAAACAAGACAACAATTCCAGATGGAAAATATTGCTTCTCCCTTGCCTCTAGTTGTAACTGCACACATACCTGCCCCACCAACACCCAGTCCTCCTCCTCCTCCTCGTATACCCACACCACCTTCCACTCGAATGCAACAAACAATCCCACAAAAACGGCAGCAACGACCTCCTGGAGTATTACAGCAACAAAGGAAACAAAAACGGCCTACCCCACCCCAAAAGGAAAAGTCTACTACTGACCAAAGTAAGAAGCGAAAACTACTCGTGTCCCTGAATAAAAAGACTGTGGAGACAATATCCACCCTTTTAACTGACTCTAGTCAAAGTTTACTAAAAGAGCTCCAAGATGCTGAGCACCGCTTCATTTCCTGGGAGGAAGAAAAGCGAAACGAGGAGCGGAAACGGGAGGAAGCCATGTTTTCCAAGTTAATTGCCGCACTGAAACCCTCATCTTCTCAAGAGACTACGACGTCCTCTCCTCCCATTTCCAAAATCACAGACGAAGAGTCCTCCTCACTCATAACCAGCTTTACCAATATCTCCAAACGGTTGAGTGACATGGTCAACGACGAGATCAAAGCGACGGAAGAGACGCTGCGAAGTTGGGAAACGAAAGTGCAACGGCAAGAAAGTAGGCACACGGAGAAACTCTTTGCGATGATCATTAACGCGATTAAAACATCATCCTCCGGAAATGATGAGTAGATGTAGGTGTATATGTATAATATATAAAAATTTGTACGTAATACATATAATAATTACACATTAAATATTTTAGTCTTCATCATAACACACATTGGTTTCTTTGTTCAATAAATTCGTTTCCATTTCCAAGATTAGCTCTCCTTCATATCATAATATATATCATTCATGATATGATCCAAGGCAAGTCTTTATTCCATCACTTCCTTTACTTGCTCCCACAATGCTGACCATGTCGTGGAGTGGGGCACGATGAATGCACGGCGGACACAAATAGAAAGGTTAGCTCTGCTCTCTGGTCTGGCTGGATTGAAGAACTTGGGGACCGGAAAAGTCATGTGCTCGCGTTGTTTACATTTTGTTTGTTACTTTGGGCTTTCCTTTAAAACTAAATATTTGAAGTGAAGAAGTGAACACACAAAAAGTGATACTTAAGGTGAGTTTAATTAATTAATTACGTAGGTTAGGTTTTACAATAAATCTAACGGAAAGGGTTGTAATATGCAATTTTAATTATTTTAGAAACGTTTTCCTTGTTTTGTTATTTACAGTGAGTAGTGACAAGATAAAGTGACTAAGGAATGATTTTTTAGTGTTTTGTACCTAAGCAAATCAGGAGTTATGAATTGCAAAGGGTATAATCTGCTGCGACGTGTGTCATCATCCCTTCCGGGTTTGAGGACGGTGTCACGTGAAAAGAAACTTTCAGCTTGGAATAAATTGATTGTTGTCCCCACGTCATGTACCGTGTGTAGACAACTGTCATCGTCCTCCAGCTCCAGTTCTGGAAGTGACACCGACAATGTGCCAGGTGGAGCAGGAGGGTGAGTTTTATGACATAATCATTGCCGGAGGAGGACTGGTTGGAACAACTTTAGCAGCTGCGCTTGGTAAGTGTTTTTAATCTAGTGTAGTGAGTAGGGAGCACTACTTCATTGTTGTTTTGATGAATGCTGGACGGATGGTCATTCATATGAACGACTCATTTTATTATTAATTACTAGGATTATCTGGGCGACTTGCGGAAAAACGGATTTTGCTACTGGAGTCCGCAGACAAGTTTTGGACGAAACCTCCGGAAAATGTAAAGGAAACTAGCGATCCTCTGTTTTCTAACAGAGTTGTAGCCCTTTCGCCAGGGTCGATAGAATCTACTAAATAGACTGGGAATATGGCAGCATATTTGGAGATCGCAAACGGTTTCATGTTTACAGGTAAGTAAATTTTTATCGCTATCCCCCAAGTTTCTCTGACATACGAAGAGCAAATTTCTTCTATGAAGCGTATTTCTAGTCACTATTATTTTTGCGTCTTTTGAATGAAAGGTGTGGGATGCATTGTCAGATGCCAACATTAGCTTCAATTATCCGGATTATTCATCACCAGTTTCGTTCATTGTGGAAAACCCAGTTTTAGCCCACGCAATTTGCGAAACTTTAAATGACGTATGCAATTAGAAATTTTAAATTTTACATAAATTACTACTGTCCAATGAGTGATGTTATGAATATACATGTGTAATTTTGTAAAAATTAATTTATGGCTTGGATTATTTTAGGTTCGTAACGTTACAGTAGAATTTGGTTCTCGAGTTAAGTCTTGTACAATTCCATCATCTGAAGTCAATAGGGGAAAGGCGTCTGTACTACTGGAAAATAATCGTGTTTTGAATACAGATTTGTTGGTATTAGTTTAAAAAAGATCGAATACCCTAACAATGACAAATGCTATAGTTGAAACTGTTAAAGTTGTCAATTGGATGTGATTATGTAGATTGGTGCGGATGGTTTCAATTCTAAAGTTCGTGTTTCAATATCTTCACCAGGAATAGCATTCAATTACGATAGAACAGCAGTAGTAGCCACTTTAAAATTATGTGATGTGAGTAAGCAGTCGTCTTCTTGTGAAGCCACAATATAAACAATTAATTGTTATTACATTTTATGCACTTCTTAATTCCAATAGGCACCAGATAACCATGTGGCATGGCAAAGATTTCTTCCTAATGGGGGACCAATAGCTATTCTTCCAGTAATCATTACTTGTGTTCATCATTACATTCAAACCTAATATATCGTATTATTTATTTAACTCTGCATAATTTTCTTTACAGCTAGGACCACACTTCAGCTCACTAGTGTGGAGCACAACTCCGACACATGCGAAAAAATTACTGGAAATGGAGCCGGAGGAATTCGTTGACTCTATAAATTCAGCATTTGTAAATATTTACTTTACTTGTTATTAGTTAATAACACAAAGTTTAAAAGTTGGCTGTGTTACAGCATGAAAGGTTTTTATAAGTAGAAAATTATTTAAATTGCAGTGGAAGGAATACGACCGATCAGAACTAGTGAAAAAATCGTGTGAATTGTTAAACGCTTTCAATCTTGGTACCAAGTCCCCGCGAGTATTTCCTCCATCGGTTATTGAAGTGGCTGACAAATCAAGAGCAAGTTTTCCTTTAGGGTTTGGGCATTCAGCGTATTATGCAAGTCGAAGAGCTGTTTTGATTGGGTAATCATAACATTCATAATCATAATAATAACGTGTGCATTCGTGTTCTATTCAATACGCGATTTAACGGCAAGTGTCTTCTCACACAATATACTTATAGTGACGCAGCTCATCGGGTACATCCTCTTGCTGGACAAGGATTAAATTTAGGCTTGGGTGATGTGGAAGTTTTAGAACAAGTTCTAAGTGAAGCCGTCGGCATAGGGCAGGATATTGGTAATTAAAGTTTAACTTCTGCTTTTGTCCTAGCTATTGTAAGAATTGCATTGATGTCTTGATTTCCTTGATTTTTTTCTTCAAAAATGATGTAGGAAGTTTTGACATTTTACGAGAGTACGAGACTAAAAGACAGCGTCACAACTTAGCAATTCAGTCCGGTATAGATTTTCTACATAGGCTATACACCACAGACGCTTCTCCAGTCGTAGCATTAAGGTCTATTGGATTGTCCGTTGTTAACTCTTCCGATCTTATGAAAGTACGACAATAAACTAATACTCTGGAGGACTAAAAGATTTCTAAAATATAACTCAAGCTAATACGAGCTAAGTTTCATGAAACGTTTATTCAAACTAATTTGCTACTTTGTTTCAGAAATTCTTCATGAGTCACGCAGCAGCATAACACTAAGGATGTGTCTATTGCATGCTAAACTATAGTTTGTAGACTGTAGAATTGTTTTGTAGATATTTATTTATGTGCATAATAAATAAAAATAAAAATGATGCTTTCGTAATACATATTTGTGCTTAATTCTGTCAATTCATGCATCCCATCCCATCCCCAATTACGCACGCTATGCATTTACTTACCCAAAACTCCACATCTCACTTGTTTCAGTTCAGTCAGATGAATGAGATAGGCAATGAAAGATTGGATCCATAATTTCATCATCAGACCATTCATAAAAACTATGTAACACCCATGTCACCCATCCTATCTTACACCCCTTCTTACTACGCATGTGAAACCAAAGGGTAACGTGGAACATTCCGGCAATATCATGCGGACTTGCTGACTCAGATGATGGGATATTATGGGACGCACAATACACACTAAGCAAAAGTGTATACCTAAATACCTAATAAGTGTCTATCTACCTATATATTTTTGTTACCTACTTTTACTTTTGTTCATTGACACGTTATCACAAGCACTTCGGGATAGCAGGAAGGGAACACACTTCAGAAACAGAGTGAAGTAGAATCCCTACATTATGTAAGTTTTTAGTTTTAGGTGGTGAATTGGTGATACTTAATTCATATGCACTCTAATTTCGGGTGTGTTTTAAAAGGCTCATTCAATGGTGGATACACACGGGACAATAATCAGCTGCATTTCTTCAGTGTTTCGTGGAATAAGAATGTGTTTATGTGTGTCATCTAGAACGCGTCAAAGTCGAACACGACCCTAAATAATATAAGTGGAAGTGGACGAAGTGGTGTGGTGTGCTAGTGCCAGCAGGCCAGTATTATCTTCACTTTAGTCACAAAGTCGTACAAGTAATTCGTGATAGGTTTTCGTTTTTGAGACCCGACCCAAAGCACCGCATCCAAAAATTAACCATACCATGAGTTATCCAGCATTTCAAAAAGTCGGGAAAAAGCTTCTTCCTCCATCCCTCCTCCAACATGCCACAGAGTCAGCAAATGGTCGAAACAGACAATTTCAAATTTTACTGGAGCAGAGAAAGTGGCCTGAAGAGCCGTGGGATGACCTCACAATCGAAATCTTCCTCCAGGAATTGGCCACAATGGATACGAACAACTTCATGACCCGACCTGCCGGAGTGGGGGAAAGGGAAGGACGTATTTACTCATCACTAGTCCAGCGACGTGCTTACGGCTTATCACATGGTATCGGGCGCTCAGGGGACTTGGCTGAATCCCAACCAAAAGCTGCGGGTTCCAGTCTGATGTCGTCGCTAACAAACGATCTCTTGTTGGACTACCTCCAAACAAATATTGGAAGGGATGTAAAAAGCGCGTCCCTCTTTCCAATGGCTACTGGTATGACCATGACATTGATTCTCTTGACATTAGCTAAATTGAAACCGGGTGCAAAGCATGTTTTATGGCTGCGCCATGACCAAAAGTCTGTGTTTAAGTCGATTCTCACAGCTGGCCTGAAACCTGTAATTATTGATCCTGTGCTGAATGGGGAACAATTAGAAACCAATGTGGAGGGTATAGAATCCTGTTTGAATACCTTAGGTCGTAAAAATATCCTTTGTATTATAACCACCACTAGTTGTTTCGCTCCCAGGGCATGTGATAGCTTTAAAAGTTTACGCAGATTTCGATTCGGAACTAGAGCTCATCATGACCATTGCGAAAGTACAAAATGTTCTCGTCACTTTGGAGGTGAAGTGGACGGTTGTGGAGAGGATATTATCTATAACATTGTAAATAACGCTTATGGAATGCAAAGCAAGTTGATATTGGGCGAGATGAGGAGGGCGTTGAGCCAAATTGACTTATTCATCCAGAGTACAGATAAAAATTTGCTGGTTCCGGTTGGAGGCTGCATTGCTGGAAGCCCGTTATTACCAAAACCACCGGAGAAAAGTCTTTTGGACCTCATCAGGAAGAATTATCCTGGCAGAGCGTCCTCGTATCCCGCTTCTGACGTACTCATTACTGTATTAAGCATGGGGAAGAGGGGATTTCGGGAGTTACTGGAGGAGCGTGATGAAAATTACAGATATTTGAGGGAAAGGATGTCTCAAGTTGCAGCTAAGCATGGGGAAGTTGTATTAACGCTTCCGGGAAATGATATTTCTATTGGTATTACGTTAAAATCTATGGAATCGTCAGGGGAAGATGTTTTGACCAGCATTGGAGGAATGCTATTCAAAAGAAACGTAACTGGAGCACGGGTCGTATCTTCCAAGGATGTAAAGGAAATAGACGGTCACAAATTCGTAGGTATGGAATGCATTGCTATATTGTTAGTAATTTTTTGGGCGACGTCGTCTGTGACTCTGCTTCTAATTTACATGTTTAAAAATATTTCATATTAACTTGTCTTAGGATGGGGAGCACATTATTCCAACTATCCGACACCATATCTTACAGCTGCTGCCGCAATTGGAATGACAAAGAAAGACATTGAATTCTTCGTAGAAAAACTAGATGAATGCATCGATACTGTCAAATCAACTGAAAAGTTGAAGCGGTTAAAAGTGACGGAAACCAACAACAATGCTGTTGTTTTGTGACGTATTATAGTAATACCTACATAGTTGTAAAATATTGTTCCTAAACTGTAGCCGGTGAACTATCAACCCTGTATTTCCATTGTCTAGTCGATGATTTTGCACGTGTAATGTCTTTGTACGGGATTTACCTAAGTTATTTTAGTTATTTATATGCTGTGCATAATTTATTATAATTTAAAATCCAGTAAACCTAACAGGAAAGACAAAGCTTTGACCCTGACTTGTTTTTGTGATAAAATCTGTTGCAAGTTCAACCCTAAATTGAGAAGTTGTAGTGTTTGGTCTAGTAATTTTTCTCAGGGATAATTTAATCTGCATATCTACAATTTGTGGTATAGACAAAGAAATGACGTTTTACTTCACTTATTTGCAGTTTGAAATAATTTACGCATAATCCTGCTGTGTCCATTTACCTGTTATTGTAACAAACGGAGTACATCGAAATAAATGCGTATATGCATATTTGTTAATTGTGCATTTGGGTAGAACACGAACCAAATGACTATTGAAATAAATCTTGTAATAAAAATTACCTATACAAGTAAAAATACAAACGATTTGACAAACATTTGTTCCTCAAGCACTGCATAAAATAGTACATATTGACCGTTAATATAACAAATGACAATAGTGCTGGTCAAACATGATTCATCACGAGGCGAGTATGAGGCGTGGGTTTTCCCTGTTAGAAAAATTATAGTTTAACAAAATCATTCCATCAATTGAGTGCTATTTGTGCTAGTTTTTGATATGCACTTTAATATGAGTAATACTTTTCTACCTCGCATTGTTTGGCGATGGCGACAACGTTTGACGAGATGCCAACACACGATTAAGAGTATAGTGAAACACAATTTATTCGTGGCAATGCAATTTGCCGATAATGACATTCCTAACAAACATACTATTTAATTTTACATCCTTCGCTTCAAATAGGTATGCATATTTTCCCAGAATAAACAGTCTTCACCTGTGTACTGCACGATCCACATGGCTTTTGCTGTTCAATAGTTCCAGATTCCAAATATTTCAAGTATGGAAAGATACACAGACCAGACGACGATTTTGCCTGACTCGCTGCCACAAATATTGAAACCGCTTTTCAGAATAAACTACTTGCTTGGCACATTTCCATACAAGGTCAAGCTCGAAAATGGAAAGATCAATGTTTCCTCAAAATCTTTCCAGTATTATCGCACAGTTCTCACTACTGCTATTATTGGTTTCTCTATATTCGCCAACATGTACAGAGCAATTCAGATTGTCTTTTCTCCCCCTGCGTACACTTCAACTGGAGAGCCTATACCAATTATTGGGCAAATGGTTGAGTTGATGTGTGGAGTGTATGCCAACCTGATCACGATTATAATTCTTGGATTAACCTTTACTAAAAAGAAGATTCTTCTCAAGTTTTTCTGTGAAATGGAAATCTATGGATTAGCCCTCGGTAGATACCTGGATCCAGAATCGGTAAGCTCGAGAGCAAAGAAAATGTATTGTCTTTACGGGGTCATTGCTGCATTTACGTCCGTAGCTATTGGGATCCGCTACTATGTCCAACCAAGGTATGGACCCTCTTCTGTATTCCTTGAGTTAACTGGCTTGGAACCTTATATACCTCCTGAAACAGGGGCGATTATATCCGGAATTTTGGTCTTCTATTTGGGAATCGCAAAAATAGCATGCATTGGATATGTTGAAATAGTTTGTGCTTGCCTTTCCACTTGTTTCTCTCGCGCAATAGGGAACATCCAGGAATATATTGAGAGGGAAATGGAGGTCTGGAAAAGACAGTACAAAGGTAAAATAGTAACACAAAAGTGTTAACTGTACAAAAGGAAACATTATCAATATCAATACTTATTATTTGCAAGTACATATATGTTTGAGGCTTTGTCTCCCAAGGCATGGACAAAGAGGACTTTCTAAACTTGCTGGCCCCCTCCACTCCAGAAACTCAGGCCAGTAACAAACATTCAAAGTTTCAGGATGAACTTGAGAATTACATTGGTCAGATTCGTGAGTTGAACCCAGGTCTCATTTCAGCATCAATTCATGACTCTTTGAAGTCATCTTCGTTGCCCCCTGCTCGATTGTCATCATCATCGATTCCGCAATTCCTGAAAAATACGCCTGGCAAAGTTCTTTCCCATGCGGCAAGAAAGTTCCAGTGCGTGGCGAGTATGCAGGACATTACAAACACAGTATTTGGACTGACCCTGGCGATCAACATAGGCTGTGTGGTCGCAATGAGTGTCATACTGAAGTACTTGGTAATCAGCATCATCACCGCCCGTTTGAAGAAAGTCTCCATCACGCAAACCGCATTAAATGGAAGTATCCTGGAGGGTGGGGTCGACCATGACTTCATAAGTGGTAACAACGAAACTTATTGGGCCAATGTCACCACGGAAAATGCAACAACGCTGAATGGAATAATGCCCTTGGATTCCGATATCTTTGGTAGCCTTGAATGGCTAATGTTTCTTGGAGTGGACTTGTCCATGTTTGTTCGACTAGGCGTTTCCGTCATTTTCCTCGGCGATGTTCATCGAGCATCACTCCAATTCAATTCCGTAATGGGCAAAGCGTTCCTTGCTGCTAATCGGCTAAACGATGAGCTAACCTCCCTTGTTGGAGTAAATGAAGGGGAGGAGATAGCTAAAATCCTGATGACTCCAATACAGACCAGCTCGATCATGGCCTTCATCAATTTGAACAATGCGAACCCTGTTGCCTTCAGTGCCGGTGGACTGTTTGTTTTTTCGCGAGGGTTGCTACTTATGATTATCAGTATAATTATATCCTACCTTGTCTTCTTACTTCAGGCTTCAGAATAAGCACTTGACTAATTGCAAGTGGCACAAACAATATAGTCGTTGTTGTAGTATTCGAAAAACTCTGTCTATATATCAATTCTTTAGCTACTACCCACATCATAATGATCCAGAAATATATAATATATTATGCACATTGGAAAAATCCCATCCCATGTAACGTCGTACATAAAACGAGCTTTGCAAGTTTTTTGCCCATTTGTTCCCTGTTGTTTTTGCATGTGGCAAATTTTTCAATTCTATATATATTAGGTATAAAATGTAGAGACGTGACAAATGCATATGACCTTGACTGAACAAATTAATAGCCCAATATATAAGTAATAGCAAAATTTCTATTTCTGGTGCTGCTGCTTGTCCTCCGGCCTTCGTCCCCGGATGCATTTTCATTTACCAGGATTGTATTTTGTATTGTATCATGCAGTGTAGCAAACTACGGAACGAACGATATTTTTAACCGCATATATATGCATATCATGTAAACTTAAAAATGACGCTGCTATCCAGTTTGGTTGGTTTCAATTAATTAAATTTTTAAAGTTCAAAGACCACACCAATGCAATAGGTTATAGATAGAGTATAGATATACTCTTATAATTGTATTTGGCATTATGGGTTTTTGGTAGGTATGGTCTTTGTCTATGAAATAGTTTAAAATACTTATTGGAATTATTGTTGTTTATGCATATTATATTATGCATATTTAAAATCCGATTCGGCCGTCCCGTCCCGTCCTCGTCAGCAACATAATGCGCAAGTATAGTAGTAATGGGTACACACGCAAGCATGCATTTTTCTTATAAATTTGAATAGAAGGGACTAGGGACAGATGCAGATGGAGAAATGCAAACGCAAAATCAAATGAAGTTAAAAAAAAGGTCATTTTCAGATGTACATAATATTGTGCTTGCGGTTGTTACATTGGTACTTTTGGTAGTACATTTTCGTTTCGTTTCGTACTACATGCATGCCCAAAGCCCCAAATCCCCATTCACCATTAAAATCACCATTGCCAATGCCCAACATGCGCATCCCGTATCCGTCCGTTTACCGTTATTCCGTACAATTGTAGTAAATAGGAAATAGTAGGATATAAAATACCTAGTTTTTTTAAATTACACATTCTAACTAAAATCTAAAAAGTTCACATTTTACAGAAAGGATACTTATTGTCACTTGTCAGTTGTCACAGGTGAGCCGTGAGGTGTGCTCTGCTCTGGCTGTTGTTGTTCTTTCTCGAGACGAGTTCCTGGAATAACATTTTCGTAGTTTTTTCCAGGTTGCGTGCATGCTTTTATTTTTTATTTTACCTACCTTTCAGTTTCAGTTGACACTGTTGTTTACAAAAGTTGAATCAACTGTCACCCCTCCGGTCTACTAAATAATCTTGTCTTTCAAGAAGTATTAATTGGGATTGTTGGGAGGATCAGTGAGCAGGAAGGTAAAGTATATTAAGCAAATTGTGAAGTAAATAGAGCGTCGCTTTTTTATTTATTTTTTAAGTGTTGGACTGCGCGTGTGATTTAAAACGTTTTTCACTTGGATTTCCGTTACTAAAATTTGTTATAAGGGTCTGCTAGTTGTCAGGTCACGTCGTGGCGTTTGTCAATTTTTGCAATTTCCCAAAAACAGCAACCATTCATTCTACAGTTAACTGACATTCTATGCATTCTATTTAAATATTTTAAAAGTCAGTCTTTGAAATTGAACTGTAATGATGCTGTAGTCATTTTTCAGGTAACACGCCAGGATCGAATCCCAACCCCAACCGAATCAAGTATCAGCATCTTGAACTCGTCGTCAATTAGAACTTCGTAAGCAACTAGCGTGTGTCATCAGTTGTGCGATTTGTGCGAACTAACTAACTTACCACTGGCGAGAGGATGGCAATGGCAAGTGTAGACCCTGTCGACTTGTTGGGTATGCAATCAATATTATGCATCTTACTTAACTGCTTTGAATTCCGTTAATTTACGTACTTACACTTATGGAGCTTACGTACTTATTCATATGATTGATAGATAATGACTTATTGGTTTGACTCGACATGCATTTTATTTTGCTTGCAAGATCTTGACTATACGACGATGTGGATTCGGCTGCTTTCAACCCCGTCACCGGTTCAAGGTCAACCTTGGTAATTGCTTTAGACGGGAGAAGCTTCGCCGTGCGGCAGCCGATGAAGCCAGGCAAAAGGAAGAGGAACATGTGGACAATTTTAATTTCTTTAATGCTGGCGGTGGATACCAGCAAAATTTCCGACTCGATAATTCCAGGGGACATTTGTCGGGTGTCGTGCACGCGGTCTGGGTACTACACCATCCCCCCGCTGAAGTCTCTGGATTGGAAGGTGGATCCAAGGGGAAACTGTTTTGTGAGTGGATTTACAGTTGGACGCCGTAATTATGGTAGCGTGAGATTCTTGTCTTCCATTAACACCGTGAATTTGGATTTAGACACGCTTGGTAATAATAACTAATTAGAAAAGAACAAAATTAAGAGTGAACAAATTTTTTTCTATGTTATGTACTCAATCGATTTGTTTTTATTGCTCGCAGTTTTCATTGATCACAAGAAGGTGTTGGTGTATCCAGACGAATGCAAAATACCTCCAGTCGGAGAAGGGCTCAACTGTCCAGCTGAAGTTACACTATTGCGCATTTGGCCTTCCAGAAGTATCACCAATGAAATTCTTGGAATAAATTTTGAATCTAGACTGAAAAAGGCTTGTAAGCTTCAAGGATCCCAGTTCATCTCTTACGATGGTCAAACAGGAGTATGGAAGTTCAAGGTATAGATAATTTGGCAAATAAATTATTATTTGGTTTGTAGGCTCCAATTGTTTTTGTGTAGTGTAAATTTCTCTCAATGACTATAATGACTTTCAGGTTCATAATTTCTCCAAGTACACTTCCTCAGATGGTGCAACAGTTTCAAGCAGTTGTAGGCCCAGAGCTGGATTCGGTGTTGGTGTTACTTCAATAGCTTTACCCTATACGGAGGACGACATTATTGAAGGTTTTCAGGAAACCACTGTGCGTCAATCCAATGTGTCTGTAGCACATCAGTTTTAGTTGTTTGATTGACTAAAATTATATGCTGAAAAGTAATCCAATTCTATTCTCATTACTAGAAGTAGAATACAATTTAGGAAATAAAAAACTTTTCCCGACGTTATGTTATATGATATTCACGTATTTCCGGTTCAGATTTCAAATATTTTTGAGGATTGCTTTAATATTTTTTATGAAGTTCATGGTATAATAATAAAAAACTAACCGCAGTTTCAGATACCGCTTAATACCTATTTATTAAGCATACATCATACATGCCCTAATATCGAAACATCTATTTGCTAATTTGTACAAGTACTGGCAAAACTTCAGTAATCTCAGTACACATACCTAATTTTCTATTTCTGATTTTGTTATGATTTATCATTGAGCGTTATCTATATGGAGCATAATTACTGCTTTAGTTGTACATACAATTTAAACGCACGTTGGAAATTGGAATTGATCTAATTAATA
>JAANSN010000131.1:0-68038 GCA_036850665.1 Dicranocentrus wangi | reverse complement strand
TGTACCTGTATATCAGACATAATAATATGCATCTACAAGTTTCATTTCCCCACAGAACCCAATGCGGTAAAATGGCACATGATTTATGCCGGGCCGGCTATGCATGCAGATAAACTTGTTACATGAAAGGAAGGTGGTGGTGCATGGTGGTGTGGTGAGTAGTGGTTCTTGGTTGTAAAATAACTTGTTGTGGAATATTGTTGTAAACAACACGCAAAATATAATATTTACAATTTACTTTACCTTTAATTTAATCGTTTAATTGAATTAAAATTTAATCATTTCCAATTGAGACCAGGAGGAGGAGAGTAATAATTATTGTAATTTGTAATTGTTTTTACGAATAAACTTACGGTGAGTGAGTTTTAGATTTTTCAAAAACTAGTTGAAAGTTGAATCTACTTTGTTCAATAAGTAAATTTAGATTTCCTTTGATGCGTGGGCTAAATCTAAATAAACTTTTGAGTTTTTCTTCATCGTTTGGAAAAGTTAGTGACATCTGGTACCCTCGTGGAAGGTGTGCTTTAAAATAAACAAGTACTTTTAATTAAATGGAAAGTTTATATATCCACATTTCAAGTTCACTTTTATACCATTTTCGTTTTCAAGTATAATAGTTTAGTCACAATTAATACACACTGAAGACAGCATACTAATTTGTGTAATTCTCGGTGTTTATTGCATTGCATTTGTTATAATGGTATTTTAATTTTAATTTTAATTACTATTAATGTGACTCTATTCTCTAGGCATTTTAAACTAGCAACAGGTATGACGGACCTAAGCGTAAGACGCCATTCCAGTACGGGGTCATCAAGTGTTAACATCGGAACTCATGATGGGATATTTCACTGTGACGAAATACTCGCCATCTCAATGCTTCGATTATTACCAGAGTATTCGGACGCACAAGTTATAAGGTAATTTTTAACGGTGGTGGCATGCGTACATATATAATTTTATGTGTATCCAAAAAGAACCATCCTGAATTTGAAATTTATTTTCTAAGATAACATGTTTCTGAAATTTACAGAACCAGAGACATGGAAATTTTGAAGACGTGTGATATTGTCGTTGATGTTGGTGGGGAATATAACCCTGCGACTTTACGCTTTGATCACCACCAAAGGTAGTTAAAGTTTTTAAGCTGTGATCGCACGATGTAATGCAATACTATATGTAAAAACTTGTTGAAATACTAATTTAAAAATTAATCTCTGCGTTTGAATTGCATTAAATTTAAGGTCTTTTGCGGAATCAGTGAGTACCCTAATGAAAGGAAAACCGTGGAAGACAAAACTAAGCAGTGCTGGGCTAATTTATGTCCACTTTGGGTCGGCAGTAATTGCTCAAATTATTGGGAAAAAGAAGGATGATGAAATTGTGCAAATGATATTCGACAAGGTATATGAGGATTTTATTGAAGAAATCGATGCCGTCGACAATGGAATCCCTACTTGTGCCTGCATACCTGCGTAATAGACTATACACGTTGAAAATAATATATTATTGATCTTTGTATTTAACTTGGAAAAATACATTATGAAGCATTATTAAACTCTGCAGCTACAGAATAACGACCACTTTGAGTAATCAGGTGCGAAGATTCAATCCATCGTGGAAGGACCCAACTCCTGATCCAATTGACGGATTTAATAAAGCGTCGGAATTGGTGAAAAATGAATTCATAAACCGAGTTCACTATTACGCTGAAGATTGGTGGGAGGCATATCAAATTGTTGCAACTGCCGTAGAAAACCGATTCGAGGTAACACGCTCAACAGCTACAAGATTTTAATTTGATCGTGCTATCGTTCATATATTACCATTTATCAATTATTATTTTTTAGGTTGACAAAAGCGGTAAAATTCTTGAATTTACGTCTGGGGGATGTCCGTGGAAAGATCATTTGGCAAACATTGAAAAGAACCTGGGAATCGAAAATGAAATCAAATTCGTTACATTCACTGACCCCAAAGGATTGTGGCGTGTGCAAGCAGTTCCTGTTTCACCTGAATCATTCATTCTCAGGTTAGCATACATGACACGAGAAGACTGGAAAGAGTATCTTAAATTAAATTGCGTGTTTATTGCTATTTTTATTTTTAGGGTGCCTTTGTGCAAAGACTGGCAAGGCTTGCGTGATAAAGAACTTCAGGAAGTAAGCAATATTCCAACTGCGTCATTCGTCCACGCAAATGGTTTCATTGGTGGTGCAGCTGAACGTGAAAGCGTAATTGAAATGGCAAGAGTAACATTGGCCCGTCATACCGAATGAAGTATGAGATGAATTGCTATTACTATTGAATCAAATAGAGAAGCTATGCAAACGGTTAACATTTGTCTGTTTCCTTTTAAATTTATGACCTACATACATTATCTTTCAGTTTTAGTAAGAAAATAAATGATTATTATATAGCAATATTGCTCAGAACAAACAATTGCTCATTATCCTAATGATTTTAGAACCCGATAACTCTATATAGATAATACCAAACCAAATGATTTCTTATGTATGAGGTGTGGTATGTGTTAAAGATGCTCATCAGTATATTTGCCAAGCATAATGAATGATATTACTCAAGCAGATTAAATCGTGACCGACTTCTTGGAAATCGAATTGAGTCACGTAAATTATATTAGGTAAAATGTAATACATTAATGTAAACAAACCTATTATAATTAATCACTCACTACAAAAGATGTGCATAACATGCACTAATTTTATCTTTACTGCACTATAACAAGAATAGGTAGGAGTCTCTGAGCTCATCGTTCTGCAACTCATGTCAAACAACAGAAACGAAATAATCCGCAAAGTTAAACTGTAGCCTGACCCGAAGTGATCAAGAAAGAGCGTTAGAAAGAACCAGTCGAATCTAGTTTCATATAAATTCATTTAGCTACTTCGACATCAACATCCACACTGATTAAGTTAGTTGTAACTAACTGAAAGTGATTTGTAAAACAATCTCATACAAATAATGCATCAAATACCCCGGGAAGTAGCATGTAAAGGCCTATTGGTCCTTTTGCGGCCACTACTTCGCATCAACTTTTATTTAGGTACATGCCCATGCCTCATCTCCCCACAGGGCGAAGTCACAACTCCCTGGAAATATTTTAACATTTTCAGATTCCTCTTTATTGTGGCCACTTTCCTGCTCTTTTCAGTTGCCTCCGTAGTTAAAGTTTTCATCACAATATACTTTGCCCAACAAAATCCCAAGGACTTTGAGGAGTTAACATTGACGAAATTTGTGGACATGTCTTGTGGCTTTTACGCCAACTTGATCCCAGCCGTGTTTATGTGCTTGTCATCCTTCAAAAGACAAGAAATCCTGGCATTCTTTAGTAAATTGTCAAACTACGCTAAAGCAATTTGTGGATTTTCGGATCATTCCAGTTTCAAAGGTTTCATTCAAAAGTTGCTGATTATGCACGCAAGTTTCGCACTCATTACAGCAGTAATGATTGCAGCCAGATATATTACTAACCCACACTTTGGTCCTGGGGAAATGGTCCTTTGGGGTATGAAGGCCACCGGAATTAACACCAATTTACTTCTCTGGTGTGCATCACTCTTCTCGCTGTACATGAGTTGTGCAAAAGCAGCGGTAACCGCTTTCATTGAAGTGGCTTGTGTCTCGCTCTCCAAGTGCTTTTGTTGCGTGCTAAACAATCTTCAGGTGTACTTGGATGACTTGATGAGGAACTGGAGAGCTCGATTTTTAGGTAAGAATCTTATCGTCAGCCTTAAATGAGTATACGATTATGATAATCATTTTATTAGGGCATATTTGCCTGCTTTAATAACTGTTTAACAAGAATGGCAAAATGACTGTTGTTCATGTAGAGGCACCACTGACCACCTCCATTCTTCAGAGACATTCGGATCCAATGGAAAAATCCGATGGAGTGAAATCTCGTAAAATCCAAATGGACTTTGAAAATTACCTTGAGCAAATCCGGACATACAAAGACGGTCAGGCTCTCGTCCCAGTAAATAATTTGCAATCGCATGTTAATCGTCGTAAGGTGGCGTTTGGGGAATCCCTCTCATTCCAAGAGCATACCCCAGGTCAGCAAATCATCTATATTGTGGACAAATTCCAGGCTGTGCAGAATATGCAGTCAGCTACCAATACGTTGTTTGGATGTGTCCTAGCTATCAACACGGGCTTAATGGTTTTCATGTGCGTTGTTCTGAAATATATGCTAATCTGGAACTTTAGAAATTCTAGAAATAATGAAGCGAATGGAACATTTAGCGGCAACGATAGCACGACGTCCACATACGATGGACCACCGTTGAAAATTAACATGACTGCGAATACGCCCTTGGAGCTGGCAATGTTTGCAGTGATCAATATTTGTTTCCTAAGTCGACTCGTGGTGCTTGTCATTTCTCTCGGAAATGTGCATCACGCCTCCAGAAAATTCAATACGAAGCTCGCTCAGGCATTGCTACACGCCCAAAAGATTGCGGATATTGTTGATTTACAAGGCTTCAACAAGTTTTTCAATGGAAGGCAAGTTTTGACTCCAGGGGAAGCTACCACAGTGTTGGCGTTCATTACAGAAAATTCTGCAAATCCAGTGGCATTCAGTGCAGCAGGATTGTTTGTCTTTTGTCGAAGTCTTATTCTAGTCATTATCAGTATCATGATCACCTATTTGGTCTTTCTCCTGCAAGTTTAAATCGATTGCTTCTTTAGACAATTTGGTTTTCTTTAGTTTACTTAATCCATGAAGAATAGAGTATATATAGATTAGATTAGGTGTGTTTCAATTTTTTGCCTGAAGCATTCTATTTTAATCACAGAATTTAACCGTACAACCAATCGTATAGTTTATTCAATATGTAAATACATATAAATATTATATACCTACACATCTAAATACAAAAATAATTAAAATATAAAACTAAGTATTACGTGGGTTTTACACTCAGGATGAAATGAACATACTGGAAAGTAAACGGAATTGGCAACTGAAACAGGGTTGAAATGAATTAATTTAATTTGTTGCAATGCTGCAAACACTCCAGGTTTTTGCGGGATTAATCGTATGCACATGAGACGATCGAATAATACAAGTTGTCTAATCTGTCCAATATCGCTTAAACTCAATTTATGCATGATACAAGATTGTAAAATGTTTCCTGGTAGGAACAAATTATACTGCAATCTTCTTTGTCTGCGTCAACGATAAAAAAAACGGGCTTGGTTAGTAAATGGTAAATGTCAAAGGTAAAAAATAAAAGTACAGTTCCGAGTTCACCATATGTCGTGCCATGCATGTAGCATGTCATGTATATTACCTTTGTTGAACTGGCTCCGACAAATGATATATTCTTGTCAATATTTGACTTACCTATATAATTACATAATTATATTATTACATGAGTGCATACGGATCATGTCTTGCACAATTCACTGTCATGTATGTACAAATGATGGAATAAATTACAATATGGTGAAAGCAATTAAGATCACGAATTTGACTAATGCAAAAATCTAATATTTCCAGCATGCACATGCTAAACACAGACTGTAAGGTGTCTTTGAACCAGACGCTATTCGGTTATTTTATAATCACGGTTCACCTCTCATAAACCTAAATTAGATATCCTGTTGAATCGTCGTAACTGCTATATAGTATTATTTAGGGATCGGTCACAACAGTCAAAGTACACGAAAAAGAAAAAATCCAAAAGATTTTCACAATTTCTACCATGGAAGGAAACGAAGGAGATAAATCTGCCTTTAGAGTAACAATGGCGGACGGTGTGCGACCCTTAGTCAAATTAAACTTTCTCATGGGCGTCTCCTCCTACACAATTTCATCTTCGGGACATCTTATTCATCCATATAAAACCTTTAACCGATTCCGTGTTGTGCTTACTCTAATTTTCATCTCTGTTGGGGCAATCTTCAACTTGCACAGAATGGTGGATACCCTGGTTTGGAGTCCGATCTATCATTCCGTAGACATTGCCCGATTTAATAAGATGGTGGAACTGGTTTGTCAATTTGTTTCAAATGTGAATCCCCTCATGCTGGTCCTCATCGGGTTGTTCAAATCGAAAGATTTGCTAAAGTTTTTTGAAGAAATGGGGAAATACAATACAGGCATTACCAAATTTGCGGATCCTGTCACTGTCCGACGCGTCTCCAGAAAGTTTTTCCTACTGCACTGCATGCTAATGTTGGTATCTGGACTTCTCCTAATACTCCGACTTTTTACTTCTACTGATCCGTCAGAATTGTTGTTTCAGAAAACATTTAACTCGTGGTATCAGTATGAAAATTATGCAATGTTTATGAGCACTGTGTGGGTTTCAGTTTTAGTGGTGATGAAGACCTCCGCGGTCGCCTTTATTGAGGTATTCTGCATAGCATTAGCCACTTGCTTTACTCGGGTAATTGGGAATTTAACCAAGTTCATCACGGGCGAGGCTGATAAATGGGAAGAAAAGTATTTCAGCGTAGGTAAGGTAGCATGTTTTTTATTCTTGTGTTGCCCAACCAAACCATAACGGAAAAATGCCATGAGTTTAATTCATCCCGTTTCCTGTTTAGATAAACTATTGCCCAGATGCAAGGATTTTCCAGAGTCGATTGACACATGTGTAGATTTTCAAAATCTCAAAGGCAGCCAATTGTTTTACGGAGACTCTCTGGATCAACCACAATACCAACCCTCCTCCTCGTCGTCATCCAGTGAGGTGGGTCTCCTCCCCAAACAGGTGGACGTTAAAGTGGACATCAAAACGTTGGAGTTTCATGAAACAACGGGAATGACCCCAGGCCAGCAAATTTGCTACACGATCCGGAAGATGCAACGCGTTGCCACTATGCAAAACGCAGTAAACGGGCTATTCGGACCAGTCCTCGCGCTCGACATTGGATTCACAGTTTTTATGGTTGTCCTCCTAAATTATCTTCTAATTCGGAACATGGGTTCTCACCTGAGAAGACTGCGAAAAACGTACGTGGAATATGCTTTTGGAAATGATATAAACGGGACAATGGGAAACAGTAGCAACCTGAACCTGACATTGTACGGGTCGTCACAAAATGACCATGGTCATGTTGCTGATTCCATGGAAGGCTACGATTTGTTCATTACGTCGCCTTATGGCTGGCTATTTTTTCTCGGGTTTGACATCTGTTTTTCCATTCGGCTCCTTGTTATCACCAAATGTCTAAGTAATGTGTACAATGCTTCGGTAAGATTTAATGGTGTTATGAGTAAATTGCTTGGAATGGCCCAGCGGTTGGTGGACTTTGAAGAGCAGGTTAGGTTTGCAAGGTGTGCTCGTAGTGATCTGAACGACAAGGAGGAAAGGTTTGCAAAACCGCTGATAACACCGACTGAAGCCAGCACAGTTTTAACATTCATTACTTCCAACACATCCACGCCCATTGCTTTCTCCGCTGGGGGTCTCTTTACATTTTCCGGAAGTACAATATTGTTAATTATTAGTGTCATAATTTCCTACGTAGTTTTTCTTTTGCAAGCTTAATTATCACATCACCATTTACTGGTTCGCGTATCACCCATCTGCTATTGTCTATACTTCCCTTTTACTAGTATCATATTGCATTGGCGTTTCAATCACTCATGAAAAAATTGTTTATATTTGTTTTAAAGCAAGTTAATTTGAAGATTTTTCTCGTGTGAAAGTAGGAAGTGTAGATCAACAGGTTAGTTGAGCCAAAAGCTAGACCGACAGGTAGAAGTATCTCGACAAATTGATGTGAACGGAATTCTTGCACATTCCAGTTGTATGTACCTAACTTCATTGTCGTAATTCCATCTTCGACATCGTGTTTTTAGATATGTATTTCACTTGCTATCTCTTGTTAGACACGCGGCCAGTTCTTTAAAATGGCTTACCCATATCCTTCCAATTCCAATCTAGTTTGCTCCAACATTTCGTCCAGATCATCTCACTTCATCCTGTGCTCTAAAATTGGCGTGCCGTATGTCATGTCAACTCATGCAGTTAATGAATTTACATGTAATGTATCGTGTCTCCCAAAGCGAGTCCCTAAAATCAGCCACTCACTTGACTTGTAATTGGAACGGCGTCTCAAACATTTCCATTCCGCGTCACATTAACTCGCAATTAGAAATGGGGGTTTTGTCATGTCAAGGAGAGATCTACTCTACTCAACTCATACTCTCATTCGTGCGATTTGACATCTTCATTACACACTTCACTCACTACGACGCGACGATGAGTAATATGACACGATATTTAGTATGAATAAACTTGCACATTTTTATGGCACCTTTGTTATTTACCTAGTCCAGCTATTAAAATCAGAGTTCTAAAAACCAAAACCGAGCCTGATTACCAGTGCCATTGTCTTATGTTAATTGCATTTTTGGTTTTCTCAACTAATTGAACATGTTCGTGCATGCATAGCTATCACATTAAAATATCATTACTACTTTTTCTTGCGTGTGCACTAAAGCAGCTGAAGTTTATTCCACCTTTTGCACCACCTTTTTCCATAAATACGATACGAAACTGGTAATTGTACATTATCGTGTGTATCTTTCAGTTTCGATTTCGTTCGAAATAGACAGCGTGTCCTGAGCGCAAGCCCAACCAAAAGCCACATTATCGCTATGTAGAAGTGTACACGATGATGTGGAAATGGAAAGGGAAAACGCATTACAATGCACATAACATAATATATTATACCCCATCTCATTGGACAATTAAATGTACCCCCATAAAACCAAAAAAGTTGTTTACCTTTTATTTCCAAATTCACTATAAACACGTGAAGGGATAAGGTGGTGTATCTACTTAAATACATTTCATGGAATTTCATGCATCCCATTTTTTGCATTGGATTTCGCCCAAACGACATGGATTTCGGGGAATACATGCGTCGTCTCACTGGATTCAACATCCGCAACGGAACATACCATTTTCTGCATTCCATTTCCTTTTCAAGCAGTTGGCAATCCTTACAAAAATAAGAAAAAAAAATCTCAAACAGATGCTCCCGTCTTGTGTGTACATTGACACTGGAGATGAATCCACGTGCAAAAACTTTTTTTCTGCTCTTCTCGAACCATGGAACCATAATCTCTGTTTGCTAAACCTGTTAAAAATACTCTTTACTCGTGCACTTGTGGAAATCCAAATGATTTCCTCCTGTCACTGGATTTGTTCAAGATGAAACGGGAAGGTCTTTACAGAGAAAATACTACGATAAACTAGCCAAAGCGAGGAGCATACTTTTACACGGCACATTCACAGCATATTATTATTAGCTCAAGATTTTTCATTTTTCATTCTCTCCATAATATTTTTTTACAACATGGCTGCTATTCAACAAACTTTTAACATGTAGCTTTTAATGCTCATATGCATAAATACAACGCAATAGGGATCTCAAAAGCTGGGTATTTTCTGGTTTCATAAAACATTTATGATTGTGTCTTTTTAAAGTTATATCACTAGTTATGCATGAATGGATGAGTGACTCATGTACACCTTTCATAACCATATACCACACGCAAAAATGTGCACCACGAACAAAAACAAGTTATATATTAGTGTAGCCTATAGCTTAAGCATTTTCAACACTTATGGGGCAAATTGGATTAAAAATACTGGATTTCGGTGGAATATGAAGTGAACAGCATTGTGTGCTATGCAGATGCAGACGCAGACAGAGGCTTCTTCACCAGACAAAAAAGTCAATTCAAAAGGGGTAATGGTAATTGAGGTGTTGGTGGCATTTCTCTGCCATCGTCTCATTTTGGTCAAAGTGTAAAAAAGGTGGAATTGAAAATGATATTTCTGGACTTTAGCAAACAGCGGCACGAAAGCCTCTTCTTGTGTTAGCACTTATTAGCATCATTAGCACTATCATGTCTTCCAACACATTTCTCTCCCTGTTACTTTTTTCTGTTACATCAGTAATCGCTTCATTTGATCTTTGATTCAAATCC
This sequence comes from Dicranocentrus wangi, assembly GCA_036850665.1. NCBI lineage: Eukaryota > Metazoa > Arthropoda > Collembola > Entomobryomorpha > Entomobryidae > Dicranocentrus > Dicranocentrus wangi. Next base: position 58,050 of record JAANSN010000131.1, on the reverse strand, counting down.
TAATCCTATAAGGAATGTGCAGTGGAATGGATGGGGAAGCATCTCACTGAAATGACTTGGGAAATAAGTCTGACTGAGAAAAGAGTTGTGAGATCTAAATTCCAAAGGGGCAATGAGAAGTTATAGGCAGCGGCATTACTTCATACTTCTTTGGCTGCTCCAAGAACTATTAAGTTGATGGTTTGTTTATAATTAAATGGCATTATTGCCTTTTCTGCGGAGTTTGGAATGACCAGGGAGCATATAGCAGCTGAAATATCTGGTGAATACCGACGTGTTGTTATTATGAAACTCTTCAAGCTCTTGTATAGAACGCAAATTATGCTTACGTAGTCGTATAGGAACCATCTACCATATAAAAAATAGAACCTGGTAATATGGTTGTGTGTGTGGCTGAGCAAAGATAACGCAAAAACGAGAAGTTGGGAGATGGAAGGAAGTTCTGATTTCTGATGTTCATAATGACACCATTTGTGGTTTCCACGCGTAGACTCAAAATTAAAATGTTTGACAAAACAAAAATGGAAAATTGGATAACTATTCTTTCAAAAGAAAATCGGAAAAATTTATTTGTATACACAATATATTTTAATCGTCAATCTGTGTTATCCAAATTCAACCACGACCATGTGTGTAATCAAATCAACCAAAGCTAACCAGTATATCATACTCTTTGCTTAAAATTTTAATTTTTTAGCCTTTAGCTGAACGAAGAAAGTTTGTGTGCTACAAAGTAAAAATACCAATGGTTGAAACCATTCGTGCGACCGTTCGAGTGAGGTTGACTTGACTTTTGGCTACATTAATATAGGTAAGGAATAACCCTTCCTCATATTGAAACTGTTCAAATGTGCGTCAAACGTGAGTCAGCATGTAATAATCCCATCAAGTTGACCATTTCCATCACACAGCCCTTCTGCAATGTCAACGAAGGTTAAACCATAAAATTAGTCATGTCATATTCCACAAAACTGAAAAACACTACAGGTGCACAGGTATCAATGGTATGTATAACCACAGCGTATTTTTCTCAAATTCATTGAGTTTCGATAAGTTAATGTTATTGTTCAGTTCAATTGAGGGAAAATGCAATAATATGCAGTGCAACTCTTGTCGTTAGGGTTAGGTTAGGCGTGAGAATCCCAAAGGCCGGGATTGCCCTACGCAATGCAGATGCAGTCATCCTGCCTGCGTAAAAACGTGATGAAGAAAATTCCTCACAAGTCCATTTGCTGATATCTCTCTTCATGATTTTTCATTGCTTTACACCAATTTCCATGCACCGTTCCTGTTTTCCAAACTTGTGAGACTGTTGATATGAATGAGCTCACCTTACAAAAAACGCTTCCGGTGACAACGTTTTTGGCCATGATGGGATTTAAGGCATAACAACAGATAACTTTGGGAATAGGATGATACTGATTGGAGCATAAACATCGGATCACACCACGCCATGATGGAAACATGCAAATACCTGTACAGTACAGTACACACAGCACGTGTATTTACTATTTACTTTGGAAAATAATGACTAATAAAGCTACTGCTCCTAGTATAGCCCCGATTATTGGGCAATCGAGCTAACAAAACTTTGATAACGGAATGACATCAATAAATCAACATGTTTCTCCGTTTCTATTTAACGAGTTGCTCTATTTAATTAAGGTGCCTTGCCTCTATGGGTCGTGCGGTCGTGCCTTCTTTTAAAGTTTGCGTATTCACCGCTTTCTGACATTGTTATCAAGATATGTGTACTTATTTGCTTGCCATTGTTTGAGTAACATTCTTAATACAAATTTTGTTAAGCTACTCGACAAAAGTCTAGCCACCACCCCATCATCATCATTAAATAGTCTGTGATGTACCGTTATTTCCGTTACACAATATTATGTAGTAGTATATTTGTCTTTTCATTTTGCTGCTGGACTACGCTATGCTACCGCTTTAAAAACTCACTTTTCACCATTGTTCAGTATGGTCAAGCCTAGCTCTCTCATAAATATACCTAGTTAAACTCACATAATTCGTAAATATCAATTCCGAGCAGAGAACTTTTTATGCCTTTAACAGCCACCTGCTTTGCCCAAACAGGAATGGCAAATGAGTTGTGAACACAAATTGACGAGATTTTCTTGCGTTGTTGTTTTTGGCTCCCCTGTAATATCATTAAGAACATCATCACATCGCATTAAAATTAGGTTTTCAAAAGCAAAAAAGAAAATTTTGATGTTTATGAATATGCATAATTTTTAACAACTAAACATCTTTTTTTTTCTTCGGCTCCTCTAATGATTTTCACAACAAGCCAGTTTGTACCTAAATATTAACGAGCCGTATTATTTATTTTTCTTCTGAACAAGCAAAAAAAATGTCTAAAAGTCAGTGGTGCATATACCCATTTCATATTACATTTATGGATTACAGCAACAAACACGTAAACGTAAACCTAGTGCTGCCACTACTGCCACTACTACTGAAACCTGGAAGTGCATTATATTCAAACAAAAGATTTGCTTATCCTTCTTCAAGTTCTCTAATCTTTTGGAGAAAACACTCATTTCGGTAGTAGTAAGTACGCGTATGTATACCAAAAAGCAAAAACAAGCGACAAGTCCTTTTTGTCCTCTTATGCCTCTTACTATTAGCTTCCATTAGTTTGCATTGACGCGTCTCCGCACTCCGACTCTATATCCATCTACATAAAAAGTGGGACTGCTCTTAGTCAAAATCTTCTGGAGCAGCGTTCACTTGCTTGCTTCTCTGCACCCGAAGCTGGCTTTGTCTTGAGATTTTTTGGCAACTGAACAACTCGCCACGGTGGCATCCGTTTTCATCCTTTTTCATCCACATAATATATATTTTGCAGTGCTCTTTACTTTACTTGTACGTCGCAACGGGTTGTTGGTGTGCGTACATTTTTTGCAACATTTTTCCCTGGTGAGTATCAACAAAGTTGGGAAACTATCTGAAATCCTCGTCATTGCAGTGTGCAACCACAGTTCGGACACCTTATCTCCGGCGTGGGGCTATATATAAGTACTTGCGTCCTATTGTCCAACTCGGGTTTGCGAGTGATTCGCGTATTGTTTTATCGCTACAGTGTATGCTACACATAGCTGTATAATATACACTTACATAGTGTCAAAATAAAACCAAACAGGAAGCTCATAAAATTTGCATTGATACATACATACATACACAGACAATATTTACATGTTTTATTAAGATTGTGCTATGCCTATATGGATATATTATAAAAGTTTATAAAGGATAATGGTTTGTAGTTTTACAAACGTTTACTCTATTTGCTTGAAAGTGGATATGACATATATTATCGCAAACTGGATGCGTATTATTTCCGCAAATAAAAAGACACAATATATTTAAACGCGAACGCAACTAAGGCTTTAGTTGAACGTTTGATTGAGTGCTCTCTACTACTACTACTACTACTACTGCAAGCTAAAGAAAACTGAGCTCTGGAAGACTAAGACTAGATTGTAGAAAAAGTTTTCTTCGAGTTAAAATACGTCTGCTATACTACAACTACAATTACAGCTACAAGCTAGCAAAACAACAAGAAGTCCAGGAATGAATCAATCTTTACCATATCCTCAAGTTTTTGATGGTGAATCGAAGTGGAGAAGAAACTCTGGAGAATTTATCAGTTTTCGAATAGTATTCATGAGCTGGCCATCCCTAACCGCATCTGGAGAGAACTGCTGCCGAAGAAAATACGAAAACCAATTTGATCCTTAAGTGCCAACCGTATCTGACGTTAAAGACGACACTAGACACTAACTGAGCTGGTCTCATTACTGTAAGTACCCATTGAATCTTTTGAAAGAAGTAATAAGGCAGTGTCGAAAGCAATATATGGAGCAAATGCATATATTTCTACTACAGCATGTGATTTTTTCAGTTTACTATTTTATTGGTCAAAACGTAGAAAAGCACGGGACTATCTTGCATTGCATGATTCACATCCTCTCTCCTTTCTGTTTTGATTGTCAATTGCCATAAACCAAGTTGAAACGTTGTTGGAATGGTGTTCCAATACAATTTCATTTGTCAAAGAGATTAACAGAGACTTTCAGAGAGAGATTATAAGTTTCAGTGTATTTTCGTGAATTTCTGTGTATTAATTGATGATCTCACCCAGAGAGGCAGAGAGATACACATACCTAGTCATTTCTTTGTCTCCTTCTGCACCCAGTGCAGTTTACATAATAATGTTGCATACTCCTACACAATATGGATGATATACCGGTAGGTAGGAAATGAAACACCTAACATAACATAACCCACCTAATGTTAACACAAAATGGCTCGTTGTGTTATTATTATGAGGCTTGTTATTATTAGAGATGAAACAAGGAATCAATTGGGGCATGCTAATATTTGCAGTTAATATCAGCAATAATCGATTATGCCCGAAGTAGAGGTACGAAATACGTCGAGTTCACATCAGAGGCCAGCTATTTTGGATCTGGACAATCCCAAAAATAGAGTTCTGTAAAGTTCGTGGCACATGGCCGGTTTGATAATGATCGCATGTCGTATTGTCACTTTGTTGATAAACAAAGCTTAGGTCGGGGAAAAGCATTGAACTGACATGATAAAATGTGTACGATAATAATACTTAGGATTAATATGCACACATAAAACGTTTGCAAAAAGCCATAATTGCAAAAGTAGAGCATTAAGGTTTATCTCCGTAGTGCATAATTTGTAGGGTTCTAAACAGTCGAGGATTTGAGCAGATTGTTGAGGGATCATTAGCAATTGGGGCATTCTATTCGTGTGTCAGTCAAGTACATAAACTAAACCTAATGCTTTGGTTTGATATCAAATATTTATGCATGCATATTACCTCCTGATTTGACTAATAGACATATCATGCAAAGTACTTAGTATGTACGCATTTTGATTGCCTCAATTTCCCATTAAGATACAGCTTTTATCGGTAAACCTACAACTGCACGGATTCTTTTGATTAAATTTGGGAAACGAAAAATCAGTACCGATACGCAAATGATATTGTGTAGTTCACTCACATTTTCAGTCAGCCTGGCGCCCCAATTTCCTCAAGATATCATCAATCCATCGCAGCAATGGCAAACTTACCTAGGTGTCACTTTTTTTGTAAATCCACGGCAATCATCCATGTTGGTTTGTTATAGGATAAACCTTAAATATTTGATAGTAGTAATGGCAGTATAAGGTTGGGCGGAATGACACAATCCAAGTCCGCTAATTACGTACTGCTATATATTAAATCGTCATCCCTCGCTTGGTTGTTGCTCGTATGAACAAAAATGCAAAAACGCGACCCACCGTTCCAGATACCAATATTGTGGGCTACATAAATATGAAAAACGAATAAAAATTGTTATCGCATATTTTGATCGCGTCAAACAAGAAACCGTCAGGATGCAGCAGTAAGAAAATAGGGAAAAAATCATAATATGACTTGATGGCTGAATAGAATCTTTTGAGGGTTTTTCAATAAGCATTACATTTTGGTTTGGAAATGAAATGCTGTGAGTATTCCGTTGTGGTTCCCAAATTTCCTTCTGAACTTTCCTGCTTTGTCAGCATTCCTTTATCACAAAATCCATCTTTGCTGACATCAAAAATTATTCAAACTAGAATACGCTTGTTATGTAATATGTTTTCCATTCCAACATCCAACTGTTTTTTTTAATGTGGCGACAATAGGTCACTCCTACAAGCGCCGCGTTTCGTATTGTCAAAAACAACATATTTATTGAATATTTTCTTCGTGGAAAACACAATGCCTCTACTCTAATATACCATAGCGGAGGAGAGCCAGACCAGACTACTGATTACGAAACTTGTACGGCATTTTTTGAGATAACCTGTTGCATTGAGCCGAGCCCATAGATCACCCCAGTTCTTATTGGTTACCCTACACAATCCCGAGCTAAGCTAGAAGATTAAAACGTGTAGTCAAAATGAGAAAAAAAAACCTTATACAGAGCAAAAGTTGACCTTTATGACCTATCCTCTCACTGAGCTCACTCTTTGGAGTCATAACTGTGTAGTCCGTGTTTTACTATAGATTCATATTTTTATGTTCAATGTGGCATTCTCCTGCTCTTTTTTTGGGATCGTAAAGATAACCATAATGCTAGAATGGCATGAAGGCTGTGTTTATCAACAAAGAAAAACTACATTACACTGGCTATGCGCATATTGCATCTCTGCATTCTGCATGTACTATCCCAGAAAACAAAATGTTTGTTCGTCTTACTCTCGTACTTCTCGTACAAACGAGTTTTATTTCTGTGTGCGTGATATTTTGGGCCACCAATTTAGTTTTTAGCATTCACTCTCGACTCGATGTAGTCACCACTCACACCACTACTGCAACCGCATGACTTACAAAACGACAATAATATGATATCATCGCATCGGTCGTTTTTCTTTTAGGAATTTGTAGCAATTATAAAAAATATCCCTTTAAATTATCTTTCACTAAGCGAAATTACAAAAGTTGAAACGAAAAGGTAACTGGAAATAGGGATTTTTATACTTGTTTTCCATGCATTTTTACAGAAGCATTGTGTTTGGGCTGTAATGTAATGTAAAAAACAAACGTATAAAAGTATATCATCCCATGCATTAGATCATCCTCACATGCTCATCTTCAGTGTTGTATGAAGTACCATGTCTTCGTTCACTTCGTTCTGACCATTACTAATAAATAGGTATAGATTAGATGGAAGGGGATGACTTTTGATGAAGTGCAACTGCAAACTGCAACGTTTGAGTTGGGTGTAGTATGAATGCCTTGTGAGGATATAAATGGATGTCATTTTCTGTCTTATTCCGCAAAGACGCAAGATCATATAAAGAGGTTGTGCATTCTTTGATTCTTTTTCAGAAGCCGAAGCTAATTGAAACTGACATCAGAGTCTGATTCCATTCGACTTGTTAAGTTCACAATCCACCTCCGGTCAGGTGGTTACAATGTGTCGGTAGTAGCATACTTTCTCACTTTTCGAAGCTTTCAAGAAACTATAAACGCCAAAACAAGCTAGCAGTCATGTACCCTGAGCCAAGTGCACCACCATTGAACGAACTTTTTAACGGCGACGACGTTGTTTACGGATGTGAAGATGGTTGCGACGTGGAATTTCTCGTGGGGACCTCTCCAGACAACTTAATGCGCATCCCGGGCCATATCTGCAAACTCCGAAAGTTTCCCGTGTTCGGGGCCATGTTTTCAGACAACTTTTGCACCATCTGTATCACAACTGGAGAGAACGGGAGGTCAAAAATGAGACAGATCACGCTGAACAACATGGACGGCAAAGGATTTGACAATTTAATGAAGTGGGTATTAGCGTGAAAAAAGAAAATTACAATATGTGTGTCCCTCAGTCCTTCTCCATCAAGTCGCTTCATTGCTCACCATTTCACTTTTCTTGTCTCTTTCCAGATTCATTTACGGAAAACCGGTGAATCTACAATCTGTGGAGACAATGATTGAAACCTTGAAGGCAGCTCATCAGCTTATGTTTCCGGGGCTTGTGCGGACGTGCGTGAAAAAACTGAGGGAGATAATGTCACTGAGCAATGTGCTCTTCATTTACTCCAATGTTTTCCATTTGTGCAGCGATTTGAAAAATCTCGAGGTAAAAAGATTATACAAAACAGGAATAATGTCCGCATCTTTGCAAACGGTGAACTGACTTTGAAACTGAAATATATATTTGTTGCACAGGAATTGACCAAAACTGGGTGTTCCCCTGTGCCCAAACGGAATAAATCTTCCGCTGATCAACAACTACAGGATCATTTCTCAGCCGGTCTGGAAATGAAAGAGTCGTGCTTGCGCCTCCTCTGTAAAACCCTGGAATTTATTGACATTCACGCAGCAAAGGTTTTCGAGCTGGATGACGTCGAGGAGTTGGACCGGAACCACTTGAAGTTCCTGGTAAAAAGGGATTCTTTGCGTATATCAGAAATCGACTTGTTTTTTGCATTAAATCGGTAAGTTCCATATTGGAAAAGGTTTTGGAAGATTAACAGGATTGGAATTGTTGTATAGAACGATTGCGAGCATTAATTAACCTGGCATTATAATTTTCAGATGGGCAGAAACCGTATGCAAACGCCAGCTTTACCAATTAACACCGTCGTCCAAACGTCAAGCTCTCGGGAACCTTGTTTACTATGTCCGCTACTTTCAAATGACCTCGCAGGAATTTCACTACGGTCCTGTCGAGTCCGGCTTGCTTAACCCAGAAGAGGTAGAGCTGATTAGGAACATGGTTGTCCATGGCCGACCCCGTTTCAACACTGGTCACCACAAAGACCTGTTTCCTAATAACTTGGAATGTGGTGCACTCCGAAACTTGAAGAGATACTGGGACTACATGAGCCGCCCACGATTTCCCAGGTTGGATATCGACACGGGGAAAAATGCAAATGGGAAGCGTCGGAACTCAAAGACTGGGCGGAAGGTCTCCATCGTCATTAAAAGATACTGCTTGCCATGTGCATACAACAACAAGACGACTTGCTGGGAGGGCACTCATTCCTCCTCCAACATTGTTTCTAGTCAGCACCACCAAAAGAAGAACGTCAAAAATGAAGCCAAATCACTGAAGCGAAGACCATCCACCTTTTCAAAAGTTCTTGATTGTTCGCTTACTGTTTTTGCATTCTTTTTCGATTGACTATATGCAAGGGGTGGTGGTGCAGGATATTATGTGCTTATCAAATGTGTCGTCACATTATACACTATTCTCCAAAGTACTTTAAGTAGATGACAGTATAGAACATGGGTACAATCTAGTTCAACCTTTTGCTCATTTGCGTCGTACCATAAGACTGTCAGTTATACAACACATTCATACTACACATTATTATATTATTTAAAATCTGTATGTAATCTTTGGGTTGTCTATCTCAATTTTCTCAATCATTATTTAGTCGTGTTCCATGTTCGCTTCTTCAATACTGTCTTTAACGTTAACGAAACTTAAGTTTTAAGTTGGAAAAGCCAAAAGCCATTTTTCAGCTTTCAGTTCAGTCTTGCTTGCTATTCGCGCATTTCGTATTTTCTAGTTTTTACACATTTTTTGATAAACTGATTTATCATCAGTTATACCGAGTTGTACCCAGTCATATAGGTATAGAATAATTACAATTGAATTATTGTTTAGTATTTAAATTCAACGTGACTATGTATTAGTATATTAGCCTTTAGACAGTAGTTGACTTAGGAGAAAATTGTTTAAAAATTGACTCAATTTGTTTGATTACTTAATTGAGTACGAACGAACGGACTCGTGAAATTAGTACATATTTCGGAAATTTGACAATAATAGTATTAACTTAATATTTTTAGCCAAGGACAGGACTCCTTCATGCTATCCGCTACCGAAAAGTAATATAACGAATATACCTAGTTATTAGCTGTTAATAATTTATAGATTGCACTTACGCTCTGCGACAACACAATGAAAGGCGTACAATTTTTAGTTATAAATGACATAATGATAATAAATGAAACATATATTATGTACGTATATGCATGCATCTTTGTGTTAGTTATGAACTGTATGAGTCTATGCACATGCAAACAAGTTGGAGAGTTTAATAATGTACTAAATGAAGTAAATTTTAAAAAAGTATTATCACTCAATCACAAAATGGTTTTTTTACGATTTTGTTTTTTGACTTGCGAGCATTTCGAATTTGTAACTATTACATTGAGTCATCACATGGGTTTTGCACTACGAATTTCATTATGTAACTCGATCATAACATTAAAGTTTTACGTAGTGCATTTCGCAAAGATTTTGATTCAGACCGAACCTTGGTGCCGATAAGTGACCAAATTTAGTCTAATCGATGCAAACCTGTATAATGTATTGGACAAACATTTTAAGGATATTAAACAACGCGTGTTACAATTATTAGTTTTGAATGATATAGGCGATGGAAACCTTGAAGACTTACATCGAAGAAAATATCGTGGACGCATTGACCAACCTCCATAAATGTCATGCACTTTGGATCGTTATTGCCTTCAATTTTGTCACCTTCAAAATTTAATGCGAAGCAAAATGTTAGCGTTGTGCTAAAATCTTTGTAGCTAAAGCATTGTAAAGGCAGTTTTACCGTGTTCTTTCATGCACTTTTCAGTCCCCTCCTTGAGTGGAATTTTGACCTCGTCTGGTTTCATCACATCCATAATATACTGGAGAATCTGGAAATGTTAACACAAAATTGGATGTCAGTCAATACTCTAAGTACTCTCGTAATTCATAAGGAATACGGTTTAAAAACTTGTACAATGTAGAACAGTACCTTGTCGTGGTCAAGCTTTCCAGCTGTTGTCATCTGGTAAAATCATTCAAAAAATGTATTTTATATTCTCCATTACAACAGAGGCGAAAGGAGTGTGTGATTATTGTGGCACTCTATTTTAGAAGCAATCAACTTACCAGGTTCTTCTTTTTCAAAATGCAGACACCAAAGCACTGGGAAAAAATATGTAATAAATAAGATTATAGCTAACTTGTGTGACGAGCTATTTAAAAGTTTGTACAATCTGCGAGTTAACAAAATGTATAAACTCGTGATTATGATTTGGAGGGATTTAGTTAAACAGTTATATAATCTTACCGATAACTTTTCAACGGGAATTTTCCATACGGATCGTATCTTATTTTCAGCCAGGCATTCTGTAATGTGTCCCCTTTGAGCATCAGTCATATTAAGATCGTGGCCACGACACTGAATTTCATCTTGGGCAGTTACAGTACCCTAGAAGGCATATAAATCCTTTTAACTTGTATATCCCTAACATCTCCAAACCACCATTGAGCCATTCCTTATAATCTGACTAACAATAAGAACCAGGTTCAAAAATCAAAGTATATATTCGAAAACTTACAAAGAAAATTGCAGGCGCAACCACTGCACACGCCACAAAGAAATATTTATACATTTTTCAATCAGATGAGCTAGACGGATGGGTTTCGAATTCCAACATATGAAGTCAATAATGACCAAGTATTTCATCCGAGGAAAAAGCTAGCCCTTTTATCTCTTTTCTTCATTAACCAAAATCCACTGTTCGTCATCCTCCATCGTTTTAATTAGTGGTTTGAAAGTAAACATGGCTGTCAATTGGACGTTTTCGATTTTTTAATTATTCGCATCCGCTGTGATCCCAGATTTGTTGCATGTCAGTACATATATCGCATGCATCCCATCATATAGTATGTGTGTACCGTTTATAAAGTTTTGCAGTTTAGATCATTCAGGTTCATTGTTTCAGCATGTTCGCTCGTATGAGTTGATGCGTAACGAAATTCGAAGTTGTTGGATGACCTCAAGTAACGCCAGGAAATTGATATGCTATTATTCATCAATTCAATCTTCGCCCTACTGGGAATTCGATTGTATATGTATAGTCTAACGTCCAGCATGACACTCCTCCTGAATGTGATAGTGGACAGGTATATGCGATGAGATGTGTGACGATAGTTAAAATATAATTTCAAAAAGTAATCTCATGGAAAATCCATTATTACGAAACGTGGACTTTAGCCCTGTTTCATTAAATGCATTTATCCCATTTTAATCTCGACTCTGACACCAAAAGAGCCTAAAAATGAGTGGAACATGCAATTACTAAAAGTAATGACCCACTTTTACCACACTGATAATCACTAGTTCCATATAGGTTCCAACTCTTCCAACACTATTACTAAGCCTGGAAAATATTGAGCATTCGCTACTTCATGCCGTGATTGCTTCATGTCAGACTTTTTTAACAGCCACGCCTAGCCGTCTTATTAATAATAAATCTACTTTGACAAGTGTGGCTAAAAGTGGCTGGAATATAGAATGTACATAGAATAATATCCTGCTAGTTATCTGTGAAACCGTGCATAAAAACAGAACCAAAAGATCTGTCTATGCCCTCTGGTACGTCGCGTATGCAAATTTTGGAGTAGTTAGTAAACACTACATAGGTAGACATTTTTTGCAATGCAATAACTAAATTCCTATACTAGTATACGATGATTCCGATATATAGATTCTTATATGACATGTGGTCGCAGACTAAACCTATTGATTGCTCGCCCGATTCCCAAATCAGTCGCTGTAAATCTATATTTCGATTAATATAAAGTAATTCAAAAAAAATAGATAAGCGAACATGTTTTTCAAATCTTGACCATCGCACTGCGTAACTACGAAAAGAGACTTCATGAGACGTCTTGATGGCTTTATAACTTTGTCGATTTCTTGCTGCTGCTGGTAGTATTTACACCAACCGAAATAACACCAGGAGTCCATTACGTCTCATGATGGGTCTTATCAGAGTCATATCATCAGTCAGTGTTGCGACTGCCACTCATAGACCAAGACACGTTAAGTGGATAAGTAAACATACAAAAAAAAACATTTAATCATCTTTACTCCTTTCGGGACCCACTCCAGCGAGCGTTCACTCGGCCCCAGCGTGAACTGAAATTATCCCAAACGAAAACATCTTCACGAAATTATTAATTATGACGGTATGCTATATATATATATAGGTATGTATGTATAATACTCACAATCAGTAAACAAAAACTAAAAATGTAGTGTAACATATGCAATCCAATCTGTTATAATATAACATGTTCAACCAATAAACCCCACAAATCTGTCTGATATGCAGTTTTTGTGATTTAATAACTCCGTAGGATTGAGTGGTATAAACACGCGGAAATTATCAGTGGACTGACCTTGAAACCGATGACCGTCAAATATCCTTATAAAAGTTACGTAATTTTGTTTGCAAAATTTCTCTATTTGAATTCGCGAAATCCGTCTGCAAATAGATGTAAATATATGAAGTTTTATTACAAATCTATCCTGATTAAGGATTTAAGCTGATGTAATAATAAACAGCGTCTTGTTTACGTGTGTCAATGCCAATTACAAATACTCACTCAGAGAACGCATTTCGTACGGATCTGTCTGTGTGTTCCTAGTTCCTGTTCCTACACCCTATTAGCTGTAATGTGATGGTGATGATGTACACGGCCAAATTAGTCGTTTTGCTAGTGTTTACGAATATTTACAGTGACTTTTACGATTATTGAATTGTCGATACCGATGGTAGCGAGGCGAGGAGTCGTGTCGTTATTTTCCGTTGATCTTTATCTTTTCCTTTTGCCTTGGTTTGTAGATCGGATTCAAATTTGAATGAGAAAAGCAGGAAAGAGAGCCAAACTAAACTTGCATTGATGAATGTGCACCATTTGGCACGACTAGGCTATATGCATAGGCACAGACATGAAGTGGTTCTAACAAGCAATATTTATAATGCTAATTAGTTTGGAATTTGTGGCAAGTTGAGTAAAGCTATGAGTATGAGCCATTTTAAAAATGCGGCTCAAACGCCTAACAGTCAAAGTCCATTTAATTATAATTTCCAGTTGAAAGGGGATAAATGAACTAATCTCATTTTATAAACTCTAATCACATCCCAGACCCAAGTCAAAAGAGTCAACCTGCATATAGAAGCTGGGAGCAAAGGTCAAGAATTTGTTTTGACTTGGATACCTATACCTACGTCAACAACTAATCGGATAAGTGGGGCTTAGAACACAACATGTTCTGCACGAGCGAATTGACTGGTGGTGGTGGTGGTGGTGTTCCAGAAACATAAAACGGGATGTGTTGGATGGGTTTCATATCGGAAAAATGCAATGAGCTCGAAAAAACCAAAAGATAAAAGATTGTATCGTTCCCCAAACTGTTTATCGCGTGCATCCGTAGGATCCGAACATGACCACGCATATTTCCATTCATTATCTCACTTATCTGACTGCGCCCACAAACTTCCTTATCTTCAAATTCCGGGAATGGAAACCCGGCGAATGGGCGAATACAATGACAGGAGGTGAAGGAAGAAGGGATTTCACAATATTGGGGTGGGTTTTACAGCGTTTTCATTATGCATATTATGCATGCCACATATTATTACACAACCATTTTTTGCCCTTTTATTACCGGAGGAGGAGGAGTGAGTGATGCAAGCAAGAGTCACTTCCACATTTTCCTTCTGAAAGTCACCTCAAGTTCAAACTTGTTTTTATTCCCTGTGTTTACACTCTACCATAATATAGCTATTATCTCACTTATCTGACTGCGCCCACAAACTTCCTTATCTTCAAATTCCAGGAATGGAAAACCGGCGAATGGGCGAATACAATGACAGGAGACGACGGAAGAAGGGATTTCACAATATTGGGGTGGGTTTTACAGCGTTTTCATTATGCATATTATGCATGCCAGATATTATTACACAACCATTTTTTTGCCCTTTTATTACCGGAGGAGGAGGAGTGAGTGATGCAAGCAAGAGCCACTTCCACATTTTCCTTCTGAAAGTCACCTCAAGTTCAAACTTGTTTTTATTCCCTGTGTTTACACTCTACCATAATATAGCTAAAAACCCATGTGAAGCTTTTTCTTGTGACTGCTCCGCAATACTGAATATACACATACGCGCTAATCGATATTTTCCCATGTTGCGCTCTCAAAGTCAATTTGCTCATTCCAACTTTGTTCGGCTTGTTGCCTAATGCTAATACTAATGATGATGATCACTCCGAGTATTTCAGCAACAGCAGCAAGCTGCAACTTTTTTCAAGTTTTAACACACTCTCTCTACACAAGAATATGTTAAAATAGGAAAAAGAATTGCAGATACATGCATTCCATTAGAAATGTCCTTGAAAAAAAAGTAAACCTTCAGGATTTATCCTATCGAAGCTTCTCATCGTCAAACTAGAGGCCTGTATATGGGCCAGATGAGATGAGTAATAAGCTGCATTTCAACTAGCAAAATTAAATTCACGGAAGAAAATGTATATTAAACACGCTCAAGACTTAGGATTAGTTCTGTCAATAGCCATTTTAGATGTACTCACATTCAATTCCATCCAGAGCTTGTTGCTTGCTTCACTTCCCCAAAAGAGCTTGTCCATGCCGTGACCATGTGTCCAAAGTAAATAGTAAAATTTTGTGGGGGAGATCCCACTTGTGTGAACATTACGCATAAACACATATTTATATTCTCCACTGCCAATAATACCCATTTGACTCAGGAGAAGATAATCTAACCAGGAAAAAAGGTAACCTTGAAAGAGTGACTTTTACTTGTCTTCATTATACCATGCCACGATCGAGTTGCCACCACCGCGGAGTATGCATGCTTGCTTACCTACTTTTTCTGTTTGCGCATTTTCGTCTTGGGGTTCAACCTTATTACAACTCTTGTCATAATTCCCCTATTATATTGTACGCATTAGAGCGAAACGGTTGTGAGTCATAACCTTACCCTATTGATCGGCTAAATTCTAAACAACACACATCTGGCTAAGCAGTCATTTCCTCCCAATTTCCGCAGCGGTGCATTGCATCTTCACGCTCACCATCTTGTCGTGACAATGAATACTACCGTAAATCGTCATTTCAAGGAGTATAATTCTGCACTCACATGCTTAAAGTTTCTTTTTCCGTGTGGCTGCTATATCCTATTTTAGTTCAAACTGAAAGAATACGACCTACATCATGCCCATCATTCCGTATGCAAATGGAAATACCAAGCAAAAACTTTTCGCATTTGTATATCCTTGAACATCATCATTTGTGCCAAGCTGTGATTGATGTTCTCCATTGATCAGATAAAGCAAGTCAGAGTCAAGTTAGCGCACTTATATATCCCTACACGTAAAAAAATAGTAATACTTATTCATGGCCGTACACACAATTATTTGTATGCCATTTACACCACAGCAAATCGAATAAGCCGAATCTCTTTTAATTTTAATGGAGATGCCACACCGAACGTGTACCGCATACTTATGATGAAGCTCGGCTGTGTGTGCTCTGTTCTGCACACTATATCTGGTTGTTAACTCTTTTTTTCATGCAATGTAAATCACAGCTGGTTTATCTTCTCGAAGGAGCTAAATACTCGTCGTATGTATGAGGTTTGGTTTGCTGCATTATATGGGTGATGTGATACCAGCGTACTACGGCAAATATATTATAGCTCCTTTCTGGTTTATCAACCTTTTCAATATACGAAATAGCTAATAAAAAGTACGACAGGAAAAATATGTGTAGAAAGAAACTAAATGCAACAAGGTTCCCCATTTTTAGCCATTACTGTCGGAGGATTGGATTGGATCCATAGTCGACGACTCTCTCTGAAAACGCAACAACGGCACAATCATACGAGATAAACCAGCAGAGCAAGAACAACTCGTGTTGTTCTTCTGAGCCAATCTTTTTGCCATTGCCACACGAATGCACACAAAGATCAGCAGTGGATTCTATTCTACCAGGGCAAAAAAGGAGAATCACAAAAGTGAAAAAAAATTATAGTGGTTTGTGATGTGATAATGATGGAACGAACATCAAGGCAGTGTTAATTTTCGTGGTTGTATTGTGGTATAAAGTGACGGTTTTGTGGAATATTATGCAGCTGTGAATACATATATATCCGAACTGTGTGCATTATATATTCCAGTGGAGCATGTACATTTGCATATGATGAGTGAGTGACAACTGAGGGGCTAAAAAGGGAGGACAACGACAGTGACATTTTTTCTTCTTCATGTAAAAAAGACCAGCAAATAATACATGTGTAGTATATGATGTCGTAAAGCTTTTTTTATATTAAAGATACCATAAAGAGTTTCTTTATTGTAGGATACCATGTAATAACAAACATGACATGGGCGGCATACCGTATTGCTATATCAGCTCTATATGTATTGGTGTTTCACCTCTGGAGTGGACATTTGGCTGGACCTCTGAAAGTCCTCTGAAAGTGACCGACAAGGTTGGTTCTGGTATATTCCTGTGCATGCAGTCAGATGCATCCACTTTTACACACTGGAAATTTCTTTAGCACCATTTACATTCACGCTGCCAACGTGAGAACACCCTCTGGTTCTCGTGCTCATCGTCGTCGTCGTCGGCGTTCTCACTTCAATTCAACTCAGTTTTTATACATGAAAAATATATAGTAGACAAAATTCACTACGGGACAAACTGCTTAGGCTTAAGGATTGATGAAGACCACGACCAAGTTTTCGGAATCCATTTAATCGTGTTCAGTGAAGTGGAGGTTTTTTTTTGCCCCATGTTTTATTTTCTGCTTTATTGCACAAACTCATCCCATTTCATCAGTCTACGAACGAGCCGAGTCGAGGAGGAAAGGTCTGTGAGATAAAGACTGACATCTCTCATCTCTTTGATTTTGATAAAAGCACGAGCCACGAAGCTGCTTAAGAAAAAAGAAATCTCAGTCTGGACGGCCAGCAGCAGCAGTATAGAGAGCTCTTGCCATTTTTTCTCGTTGGAAGTCGACCTAATAAAAAAACAAACTCCGCTCCGTCAGCTCACTCAGTAGTGTTGAAGTAAGCATGGACCAAGTGTGTTCCAATAGAGGAGGAACAATAAAGCTCTCATTACTTGACCACGTGCACGTCAACCTTATTCCCTCTTGGCTACACCTTATGTGAAGTGAAGTGAAGATGATACCTCGCGAGCTTACAGCTCCATAAAAATAAATATATATCTGATAACAAAATAATATGGTTAGTTATGCGATAGCATATCGCTCACATATGATGATGATGTCTGGAGTCACGTTTGCCCACTTAAATTGTGTGGAATGAATGGGTGCAAGCGGATTCTTTAACAAATAATTTATTAGTTCGTTCATCCCGATCCCCTTCGTGTTGGAGTCTAGTCGGAGATTATAAATTTTCAACTTGGGGATTTGAAAATTTCCATGTAATTTTCGCATGCCAAACAACATGAACTCAGTGAATGGTGCCATGATGAGAGGGAGAAGAGAAGTGTTAGAAACAGATGGGCACCACCGGTATAATCCATACAACGATTTTGGTCGTCCGCATCCCTTCAGGGATGACAGTCCCAGCCCTTGCCATAGTAGTGGGATTGGCGGGAGCAGGGGATTGCCTGGTAGCAGGAACCAGTACCAGTATCCGTTTACGCCACCGGTATGCCCTCCCCCGTATCCTGATCCGGCCCCATTCCTCGCCGAGAGGAATGCATACGACCACCAGGAAAAGGTTAGTGTCCGTTTGGACGCCAACCAAGGTCTTGTTGTGGAACCTGAAGAGGATTTGAGCAGCGATGGGAATGTGACATGTAAAAACGGATGTAGGAAAAGTGATGATGTTGAGAATGGTCCCAACAACGAAGAGTACGACAGCACGCTGGCGACCTCCTCGGCTGGCTACTTTGGTTCTTCAGGGGTGACTGCAACGTGGAGTGGGTCTGCGTCACGGATCTCACAAACTGGCTACTGCTCGGATTGCACTAAAATGCAAACTAATAATAACAACGATATCGACTCGGAGCAATTTCCTCAGCGGATTAGGCATGTCAGTGAGAGTGGCAGTGGTCCACCGGGACCGATGTCCTCTATGACCCCGTTAATGGATGTGAAAGAGAACCGCAAAGTGGAAGTAGTGATCACACCTCCGATGAAGGGCATGCCTTCCGGAGGGCTTCATACTTGTTACGGGATTGTCTTTGGATTTGCTGCCAGCCTGTTTTTCTCATTGACCTTTTCATTGACCTTGTTGCTGGCAAAAGTCCTCAAGAACAGGGATCACCACCCGATTAGTATATCGTTTTGGAGGTATCTCGGGATCCTAGTTCCATCCGTGCCTATTGGATTATTTTATATCATCAGGGGAAAGGGGAAGGAAAAGGTTTTGGGAGCGGTGTGGCCCATTCACGACATGGACAAGGCGGCTAACGCGCTTGCACTCTTGGTGTGTATCAATCAAAAATTGCTTAAAACTTGAAATTTGGGTTTGCATCTTTCATTTCATTTTATTATGATTTTTTTTTGTATTTTTCCAGATGCGCGGAGTATTAGGCTCCACTTCAGTCATTCTTCGGTTTTGTTCATTGAAATACTTGTCGATTGCAGACTCCTCAGTGATCTCATATAGTGCCCCAGTTTTCGCTGCCATTTTCGCCCCATTTTGTCTCAAAGACAAAGGGGGTTTCCTCCCTCTGCTTTTGGGGGGTGTTGCTATTGGTGGGGTTTTTATTATTTGTAAGCCCCCATTTCTCACTGGATCTGATGGCGGATTTGACAGTGACACTTTGGTAAGTTTCCTATAAGAATATTGTCTAAAAATATGAAAGCCACTATGTAGTTGCAAATTTGGTTTTAAAATGAAAAAATGTTTATTTCAGAAAGGTTGTATTCCTCGCCGCCCTCTCGATGCTCTGCGCGTCAGGAGTTTTGATTATAATGAGAAACCTGGAACACGTTCATTTCTCCCTGATGCTATTCATTCTTGGAATTTGGGGAGTTTTCGAGGCGGGCGTGTTGGCTCTCAGTTTAGACGTTCTGAAAGTACCTGAGCTGCTCCCGGACATTGTGATGATGACTGGAGTGGCATTTCTCACCTTTTTTGGGCAACTCTTTGTTCTTCTCGCTATGAAAATGGGTCAAACTGGATCTGTGTCTGTGATGAGGAGCTGTGATATTTTCTTGTCATTCTTGTGGCAATATCTTTTTCTCAAAACGGAGCCTGAAGCGTTTGGGTACGAACAAACTATCAAATATGTAAATATAATTTTCATTGACATTTTTTTTTTGAATTTTCGTACAACTCATTTTGGTTTGGATTCTTCCTTTTTGCAGAATACTTAGCGCGCTTTTAATAATTCTCGCCGTCTGGCTCGTCAGTGTCCGCAAGTGGCTAACTTCTCTTCACGCACATAACCATATTCGGAAGCGATGGTCGTTCATACTTCTTTAAAATAGAGGATAAAAATACACAGATCCGAAGAAATATTTATATTCATATATTTAAGTTTTGTTCTCATTGTGCCTGTGTTCTGTTTTTATTTTTGCTTTGTTACTCATTATTTGATGCAGCCAACTTTGGAGTCATAATATAACACAATAAACACTCCTACAAAATTCTGCAACAAAAACGTGGAACGTCTTTTCCGCAAATTTAAAATTCCAAGAATCGTCGAAGCGTGCATTAAATTCTTGTCGTTTTAAAGTGTCGAGGTGTAATAAGGGGAAAATGGCTGAGGCTGACTGAAGAGACTTGACATTGAATGCTTTCAGAGGATTTTGCCAAAATGACAAACTGCATTTTTTTGAGGAAGATAATAAACCTGTTGCTGATGCTAAATATGATACCTTACTTTACACTCTACATTGTTACAACATGCCAATCTAGTTCATCTTAAACATTGTAATAACACCTGTGGCCTACACAAAATCACGTGCATCGTCAGTGGTATCTTCATGGTGTAAATATTAATTATTTACAGGCAAAAGTAACCTATAACCGTTATAGCTCACTGGCTACACGATCTTATCATATGAATATAGCATATTATATTTTGTACAGTACGCAATACTAAAAACTTATATCATATATATGCACTCATTGTTTCCACCAAAATTATATTACCTATACATATATGGCATATTAAATCGCGCGCGGAGAGCAAAGCTTAACGTAAACAACTACAAATGCGGCGTTAGCGTTGCTGAACCGTTGAATAATTTCCTCTCAATAAAATTGTGATAATATATTTTATAACAATAATTCGTCAATATTTACATCCCCACCTCACACCTATAGTGACTCGAAATTAAATACACGCCACGGCAAAAATTTGTCTAAAATGGGAAATTAACTTCAGCCTGAGTCCCTAATTCAAGGCTACCTACACCAATTCGCAATACTTGCGTTATTTATGGTTTTAGCTCAAGTTTATTCAGATCAATTTGCGGAGACAGCCGCGATTGTTCATAACACACATGTCGACCACAAGGGAGATGCGTGTGAGCAGTTATGACTTTTCCTATGCATCGTTGCATCAACCAACCCTTCGAACCCTATTGTGTCTTATTTTTTAGACAATGCACTTATTAAGAGAGCTCCTTTGATCTCGCACTTATTCTTCCAAAAATCCAGGAACATCACATCACCAAATCGTCATTGGATGTTGTTTTCGCTCAAAACGCCACCCACCTGTAACAGAGGAGACTGAGAAGGATATCGTAATTTTATTGACCACTTCTGGCATTGATAGCTGACGATATGGCACTGATTAAATGGAGATAACTGGCAGGGCCTATTGATTAACAAAGAGTTGTGTGTACAAACAAGTGTCTTCCCTCCCATTCCTCTTCACTGATTTTCTATTTGAGTATAAAAGGGTTGTGATCATGGGTCACTGTCATCAGTCTCTTGTTTCCCTCCCAGGATCACTCTTTAATTTCTCTCTCTTTCAGCTTTCTGAAACTCTTTAGCCACCATGTACAAGCTTGTAAGTGAATTGAGTGATACTACAACAAGATTCCGGCTAATCATGTGAATCCTTAATTAAGGTGTAACACTGCTATATAAATTTACTTTCAGACCGCTGTCGCTTACTTCGCCCTCTTCGCTGCCGTTTCTGCCGGTGGTCTCATTGCCCCACTCGTAAGTCTAATAGTACAAATCAATTAAGAAATTGAAATGGATTTGAACTACAATTTTTGTATCGTTGTATCGGGAAATCTAGGGCATCTCTGGACTTTCCCACACACAACGCGTTCAGTCCCACATCCCAATTGGAGTGGTTGGATACCCCGCCCTTGGTCTTGGTAAGTGAATCCCTGGTTTATTTTAAATTTGATGAGATGAGGAAATGATTCAACAATTGCTCTTTGGCAAAATGTTATTAATTAGGTAAAGGACTCGGTTTGGGTGTTGGTGGCTTGGGATTGAACGCTGGACTTGGTTGGGGTGTTGGTCTTGGAGGTGTCGGACTTGGTGGTGTTGGACTTGGACTCGGATCCCCTCTTGCACTTGGATGGGGAGGAATTGGAGGAGCTGGTCTTGGTTACGGTTTGGGTGGTGCTGGTGCTGATCTTCGTCTTGGAGGCCTTGGAGGTATTGGAGGCATCGGAGGTGCTGGACTCATCGCCCCAGGACTTGGTGGAGCTGGAATCATTGGTTAAATCAACCCTCATTAGCTACTAAACCATGACCTTAAAATTATCTATTGGCGCTCGGAATTGATTATCGATCCACTCTCAAAATTCCAAACGTCTAAAATACCCAACATGTCGTGCGTATTTCATGTTGTCATTTAATTTGAATTCTCTGATATTGAAGCTTTAATCTGGTTAAAATTGCTGAGTATTCACTGAAATTGTAAAAATAAAAAAAATAAATGGACTTTATTAATGTCCGATTCTTAAAAAAATCAGAATACCGTTACAATCCAATCCACTAATTCAATGACGACGACGACATGCATTTTTAATTTCAACAGTAACTACTTGCACGGATTAATATATCTTATCCATATTTCATCGGAATAATGCTCTTATTCCTATCTGATGCGATTCTAGTAGAAGGTGACTAGAATAAATTGCGGATCGACGTCGGAATAAACCACTATACGACGCAATTTTCAAAATTTGGATTGCTTCCAAATGTGCAGTACCCAAATGATCAATTTCTGCTAGATGGAAATTAGAAATACAATGAGTGTGTACTTATTTCATTAAAAAATACATCCAGTTTTAATCCACGCATCTGCCAAACTTTGCCAAGAATTAAACATATAAACTTCTCCCAATTCATGCTCTGTAAAAACTTTCATTGACCGCGTCGACGAAACTATAAATTGATTTAAGAGTTTATGACATGCATCTCAATCAAATGGAGCTGTTGATATGATTCAATTGTGATTACGATTTATTTCATTGCCAATTCTAGTTATTTATAAACTCCTAAATTCGTTACAAAAGTACTTTTAGTATGATACTTAATTTAGTTCCAGTAGCACAGAACATGCTTTAAGTATTTAACATTTCAGGAAGTTCAATTGAAATTATAATTTTGAAATGTCATATTATTATGCAGATTAATTTTACCATCCGAATTTCTTGTTATGACCAATCACAAATCATAAATACTGCTTCGTCCGAGTTGTTCTTTGACAAATATTTTTGATAAGATACTATTTTAACCGATGATTCCAGCACCAAGAAGGGGAGCTCCAACTCGAACGACTCCAGGTCCTGCAAGACCAGTTCCGAGAAGTGGAGCTCCAATCACTCCAGCTCCTAAAAGTCCAGGTCCTGCAAGGCCAGCGCCGAGAAGTGGGGCTCCAACAAGGCCGCCTCCCAAACCTAATCCTCCAAATCCGAGACCAAGACCAAGACCTCTACCAACAACTGGAACTCCAACTACACCGATTGGGACGTGGGATTGGACGCGCTGGGTTTGCGAAACTCCGGAAATGCCCTGAATTTTATTTTAAGCACGCACTGGTCAAAATCGGATGCCTCTCCTTGGATTAGTAATAAATTGCAATAATTTCCAAAAATTCATAAAACTTACAATAAGACCACCAGCAGACGCAGCAGCGAATAGGGCGAAAAGTCCGAAAATGGCCTAAAAACCAGACACCAATTGAATTTTATGCAAATTTTATCATATATTTTTAATGTATTTATTTTATTCCCTTACAAGCTTGTACATGTTGACTAGTGGAGTAGTTTTTGAAAAAAATAAAAGGAAAATACTTTTTGTAGCACGATTAGTGGAATAGCAGAATAGGGGAGGAACAATAGTTGACTGATGACTTTGACTGGGATCATTGTGCCCTTTTATACTAAATCAGGGAAGTCGTAAGGGCACGTAGCGATTTTGTAAAAAAAGAGCATTTAGATAAGTTCTTGTGTGCATATAAATAATGAATAAGCACATTGTCCACCTTCTCAGTGCCAGTTAGTTCCTAAACTTTCAGTGAATTACCTGAGGTAATTTCTCTCAATTAATACATCATCATTTTTTAAGACTTTGTTTGGACGAGCAGTTACCGGCTAAGGCATAAATCCACGCATCCCCCATGTGGTCGACACATGTTCGTTCTAATTACACACGTGATTATATTTATACTAGGTTTAACGCTTATAGTTTATGAATTATGATTGCAAAATCAATGCACAGCATGCTATACGCATGTGCTTTTCGCTTCGCTTGGGTTAGGTCACTACTGCGCTCACGTGTATGCTCTGCGTAACTATCGGCAAGTGTTGGCAATCACATTGAGTTCGAAACCGTTATATATGAAAAACAAAACTGAGTAGACTGAAATATTTGCAATCGTAATTCCTTTATTTTGCTACAAGATTTGTCATATTCGGCACACCATTTTATTAACATGTTTAGGATTTAACTTAGCTGCTATTAATAACTATTGTGAAATACGACGTAAATATACAAACGTAAAAAAATCACTATACAACATCTATGTATATAGGTATTATACATTGAGATTCTAAATTATAAAATCTCAAAATTATTCAACAACCTCCCCAAAACTTTTGGCGAAAGTGCAGTTGGAATTTGAATTGAGGGTCGTCTTCATCCTCATCATCATTACTTTTCCTCGCTGTCTGGAGTTCCGGTTTCTTAACTAATTGGAGTAATCCCTGTTCCCCTCCTTGTTCCTCGTCAATGTGGTCCCAATCCCAGTCCCAATCATACTCAATCCCAAGCTCCGTCCCGAGATTTCGAAAACTCTCTTTCAGTTGTTGGTAGGGTGGTTCTTGATCAAATTTCAGGGCGAGGACGGTACTCATAAAGTGTTGAAATTGGTACGGTTGCCCTCTAAACATGAACTGTGGCTTATTCATTCTCTTTAAGTCCATCACCATTCGGTTCTTCATTTTCTGGTTTGTAGCCACCAGACCCTGCCACGGAAGAGGGGTCCCTTGTCTACAAAAGTAGAATAGGACGTAGCCTAAAGATTCCAGGTCATCTTTTCTCCCTTGTGTCAATCCTTTGTGGGCATTCATGGAGCAATACTGAACTGTGCGAATTGGCTTCAGTACGCCTTTTTTGGGAACATGGTTTCCAGTAGAGGGTTCAACGTACTTGGCCACCAGCCCAAAGTCGATCAAATATAGTTTATTCTCGACCTCGGAGCCCTTTTGTCCCGTTACAAAGTTTTCTGGTTTCACGTCTCCGTGAACGAAGCCTTGTTTATGAAGAAATTCGAGTTGGTCCAAGGCTTGATCAATAAACATGAGGATAGTTTTCATGCTAAATTTTCCGCCACATTGGACTAATAATTCGGATACGGAAGGGCCCAAAAGATCGAGTACGATGAGATTCCTGGTTTCGTGTACGATGAACTCGTACGCTTTCGGGAACAGGTTTCCGTTGAGGTTAGTTTCGAACTGGGTGTACACTTCGTATTCATTTACCAACTGGCTGACCCCCACTGAAGTGCACTTTAGTTCCACTTTAATAGCTACTTGCTTATTTTCATGGTGGTCGAATCCGAGGTACACTTCCCCAAAACCACCTTGGTTGATGAGTTTGTCAATCTCATATCGCTGGGCGATAAAGGTTCCAACTCGTAATGAGGGACGGGGAGCTGTCATTGTGACCACAATTGTTATATAGGTAGCTCTTCTATTTTCTTAGATTTCAAGATCAACTAATTGGTGGCGAACTCTCAGGTCCGATTTTTAATATGTCTGTACCACTTCCTGACTTTTGACACAAACGTGTTTAATTTGTTTAATTGAAAGACGCGGATATACTTCTACCAAAAATTTCAAAAGTAAGTTTGCATTCAAAATAACAACGTCAAAAAAAACCTTATTTTCCTCCAAATCAAAATTCCATACAAAAATCCATGCTAAATTTTATGCGTGTTACGGAGATGAGCTATTACAATTAGAATGTTACAGTGTTGGTTTCAAATTTCGTAAATTTTGTGAATATTAAGCAAAAGTGTAGAGGTGGATCTGGACGACACAGAACTTACAGAGCAGATATGCATGCTAAACATATTTTGGTTTTGAATAGAACAACATTTGCTGAGAATGTCATAATTTTCTCTTTCTTTAACTAAATGCTTACATTGTCACTTACGAAAATGGTATACACATATACGAGTTACATAAAACCCATTAATGTTGTATAATATAATATGCTAGCGTGGTACAATAAAACATGGACAATTTGATAAAATACAAGTGTACTAAAAATTGAACTGTGAATAAAAACTTTTTAATTGCAAAGCATAACTTTTAGCAAGATTCTGTGACATTCTCACGTACCACATATAGGTTATAATATAAAAACCTGCAGGTAGAGGAAGTTATTTGAGTTTGTATTCAAAATCGTGCAAGATGTATTTCCAAATTATCTCAGTCACCCTAATTTCAACTGTTGTGATCCGTTCAACGGCACAAATCCTAAAACACCCCGAACTGCTGGAATCCGAAACATCAAACATATTCCTAACAATGGCTGCTCGCCCGGATTCGGTTTTTGACTCAATCGAAACCCAGTCGTTTCCAGATCGGTTTACAAAAACGGAGCAGATGACGAAGGACTTGAAAAGTCTTCAAGAAATGACGCAAGCTCCGATTTTGTCATTCCTAAAACAGACGGACATTCAAAACTTTAACTTTAAATCCTACTGGATATCCAACCAAATTTATATTAAAAATGCTACCCCTCCTCTAATCCGAGCTTTGTTGGTTGAATTTCACTCCAATTTGGTCGAAATCTCGAGAGAAATCGTGTTGCCTAGAATGCCTGTAGTGGTCGAAAGTGATTCTTCTGCGAGGCCACTCGGTACGATCCCGTGGGGGATTCAACAAATGAATGCGGAAGGGGCGTGGACACAGGGAGCTACAGGAAGAGGCATTAATGTTGCAGGTAATAATTTTTCCAAATATGCAATAAATTATTCAATGTGAGCAATATGTCCATAAACTATATTTTCTGCAGTGATTGACACTGGAATAAGATCCACGCATCAGGACTTGATTACCTGTCCCTTATTGTGGCATGATGGGAAGGACACAAACGTTCCAATTCCTGTGGATGCTGATGGTAAATAACAAATAAAATTTCTGTCATTAGATGGATGTTTATTGTGAAAGGCGTATTAGAATTGGGTTCCACTTTCTATGTCTAAGGTCACGGAACCCATTGCTGCGGCACAATTGCAGGGCGGAATGGTATAGGCATGGCACCTGACAGTTCTCTATCGGTTTGTAGTGCTTGTGCGAATTTGTGTACGCAAGCCGCATTAATGAACTGTGGACAGTGGACTCTTTGTCCAGCCGACAACTGTGCTGTGACGCCTCACATTGTTTCCAACTCTTGGGGTGGCTCCGGAGGGCAGTCCTGGTTCGATCCTTGTATTCGGGCGTGGCTAGCCGCTGACATATGGCCAATATTTGCGGGTGGAAACTCAGGTAGTAATAGTGTAATATATTGTATTCAATTTGGAATTATGATTATGGAACAAAAGCAATAGATTACTTTTGCCACTGGTTCTCTAGGGTCAGCTTGTTCCACCCTCGGATCTCCGGCCGATCATCCGAACGTGTTGGCTGTGGCAGCACACGATATGAATCGAAAATGTGCTACGTTTTCAAGTAGAGGCCCATCACTGCGTGGTGGTGCCGTTAAACCGGAAGTAGGCAATAGATTTTGATTTTCCTATTCAGACATGTATTGTATTGTTGTCTACATGCAGGGGATCTTAATTTGGATTG
Source organism: Dicranocentrus wangi (assembly GCA_036850665.1). NCBI lineage: Eukaryota > Metazoa > Arthropoda > Collembola > Entomobryomorpha > Entomobryidae > Dicranocentrus > Dicranocentrus wangi. The sequence continues at coordinate 30,368 of JAANSN010000131.1, read as the reverse complement.
TATACGTAAATAGTGTACTGCTCCAGGAGTTAAAGTGTTATCTTGCTCCCATGTTGCGGATGATCAATATCGGGAACTTTCTGGAACATCCATGGCTTGCCCTCACATAGCAGGTCAAAATCAAATGAATCCACTGTATTAAACTCCGTAACGTTTTCTAAATTATATTATATACCTACAACAGGTTATGCAGCTCTGTACAGATCGAAAAATCCCAGTGCTACTTTTAGTGATTTTAAGAATACAATAAAATCAAAATCGGATAGAAACATGACTGCTACAAATGAAAAGTGCGGAAGTATAGATAACGATGTAGTTTGGCCCAATTATGTGTACGGTTGGGGAAGCTCAAACTGTGGGACAGGAGTCACGGCGGAGGTACTTGTAAAGCAAGAAATAGTAGCCGCCAAGCAGGAGGAAGTCATTGACCAATAGTCGCATTCTTTTTTGCATTAATTTTATTTTAATATTTTGTCCCTCATTAATTTTTCTTTTAATAATAAAAACCACGCTAAATCCAACCCGATGAAAAATACATGCCATATAATTCTGCAATAAACTTTACAAGCTGCTCATAATAATATGGATATGGATATAGGTAATATCGTTGTATATCCTCAAACATTTGCAAACAACGACCCAACTCCCAACTAAAAGTACACATAAAACTTTTCTTATTGAGAACAAGCGACAGTAGGCAAAACCAAGAAGTTATAGTCCAATACAGAAGAAATGGAAAAAGGCTTCCCGTCGTATCCCATATATTTACATCTACAAAAATCTCTCTATCATAAACATGCATTAGGCATAATGGGCTCACCAAAACCTCATTAAGCTCCCGCTCAACTATAGTGTTAAATGATCTTTTGTCTTGCCTTCCAAAAGCTGTAATGGATAACGACCTTTCATTTTGCTCACTCGAGAGTGAAAACTGTTTCTGTAATCTCTTTTTTTGTCTAAAGATGGTCATGTCCCTATTACAATATATCTTGTATCTCATGTCAGTTATATTTTTAATGTATATAACAGGATGATGGCATGACCATGCAATGTAAGGCAAATACATATTATTATTGTCCAGGAGGCTAACGGTGCGGCGGTGGTATCCTGTTGTACTTTCTTATCTTTACATTCTTCTTAACCCATATTTAGTCATCATACGTACTTATATATTTTGTTTCGTTTTTCTGTCGTATTTCATGAGCCATGACAAAATCATTTCAAAAAGTGAAATAGACTAGGTAATTATAATTATTCCTGGCGGTCGTGTTTTGTTATTCTGTCACCACATAGTTTTTTAACCCGTTACTGTGTTTTTATAGAACAATGAAGTGCTCCAAGAGCTCAGTATTTCAGTGTTTAGACGCGGTCCTGTTGTTGGCTGTGTTTATAGCTCAAAGTGTGATTTTAATTCAGTACACCGTGTACCATTCGAATGGATTAGAGTCAAATGTGATCATCCAGAAGATATTGTGGCTGTCCGGTGACCTGATCAGTATCACAGTTCTCCTGTTGGCGGTATGGTGTGGCATCCAGAACGTCAAAAATATGCTGAAATCCCAACAAGGGGTTACAATCGCTCACAAAAACTCTCTCCTCAAATACATTTCTTCGGGGAAAATCCCTTTGAGTTATATTTCTTGGCTGATTTACTCTCTCCTGTTGGTGACCAAGTGTGCCATTATTTTCAAATCCAATGAGATCGGCAACCTGAAGGGAAAGTTGTTCGGGGTGCATGCGCTCCAACTTGGGATTGGATTGTCAGCGATAGTGTTTTCATTGCTGGTGGAAGCTCATCATGACGCCAGAAAAGTGGACCCGAGACGAAACGCCTATTTGAACTCAGTGTCATACGCAGTTGCTTTGGAAATGCTGGACACGGTATGTATGGCCTTCCATCCAACAGAATGCATGTGTATAATTTCATAGAACCGGATAAAGCATACTAGCTGGAGCTGGAACCATGCTGATCCGGATAGCGTATTATTATTTTTTTTTTTATAGAAATCAGTCATTTTTGAAATTTCAGGTCAGTTTTTTATCAATGCTCATTCCTCGCTTTGGACAAACCGGAGAAGCTCAGTTCCTGGAGGATATTTCTTCCCCATCTTGCATAATCAGTCCTATAATCATCGCTCTGTCCTCTGTAAATCTCATTTTGCCTTCGGTCGTTCTGTACAAATTGGCAGCTACCCAGTATGGCCAAATTTATCACGCCAAGTTGGAACTGCTTTACAAGTCTCTCCACCTCCTCCTTGTGAACATTCCCTTTGTCATTATTCGAATTTACTTGTGGAATGCGTATAACCGCGAAGAGGTGATTTTTGGAATAAAAAATCTGTATTCCATTGTCGGCTATTTTCGAGGAATATACTCGGACGTGAAGTTGCTCCGGCGGGGGCCAGATACACCCCGCAATTCTAGAACAGGTGTTAACATTGAAGCAAATAAGAGTTCGCGGGAGCTAACATCATTGATGTAAATTATTAGCATTTGCACACATAGGAAGAAAAATGCATAAAGATCAATAAACAAAAAATCATTTGACTAAAATCACCTTTCTATAATAACCACCACCAAGAGTTTAATCTATTGATTTATTCATAAAAAAACTTACATATTATACATAACATGAGAAAATGGAATTAGGGAGTATTATTAATGACAAACGTCCAAGCCCATTTTGACTCATTCTCATCCGGTCTCGGTACCATTATTTTAATGCCTCCTTCAGCAACCTTTTCCCATTCCAAATTACCTGTTGAGCCCAGCATTTGAATTGTCATTCCAGTAACTCCCGAGACTGCCTTGAGGGTCAGCTCTTTGCCCGGCCATTTTGTTGAAATTGCGTAGATCTTGGTCTTACCCTGGTTTGTGGTATACCTGAATTGTGGTAAAAAAAAAGTTTATACCTATTAAAGCAACTCTTTTATTCATTTTTATATTCTTAGGCAATCTCAAACATTCTTTTTATTGCTTACCAAACATCCTTGGTCAAAGTATCGTTTTGGGAGGTCCATGGAACACTACTATAAATTGCCTCTCCATTCACCTTCAACCACTCTCCCATTTGCACCAACCGCTCCTGCATGATTGCCGCAATAGTTCCTTCTTTCGTGGGACCAACATCAACCAAAAGGTTTCCTCCGCATGCAATCGTCATTACTAAAGTGTTGATAAGTTCTTCCGGCGTTAAATAGTCTTCCAGTTTGGCGTCCGCCCGGTACATCCACGCATACTTGTCAACTGTCATTGCGTTTTCCCACTTGTGGGGAACGAGTACCCCTGGATTGAATTTGTCCGCAAAGTTATAGAAACCTCCGTGTTTGCCCTGAGTACCTGCTCCCCATCTGTCGTTAGTTACAACGGTGTTTTTAACAGGGCTTTCGTTGTACAACCAAGCTAGGAACTCCTCAGCACCCCAATACTTATCGGGTGCTTCCCATTCCCCATCGCTCCAAATCACTTCGGGTTGGTATTTGGTAACCATTTCTTGCAAAGTGGGAATTGCCTTAAATTCTGCAAAGTCTCGGGTCGTCCAGTTGTTAGCTCTGTCCCGCTCATACAACGGCTGATGCCATTCGAGGAGGCTGTTGTACAGTCCAAATTTGACATCTGTCTTTCGAACAGCTTGGGCCAAGTCACCAACCAAATCTCTATGAGGTCCAATGTCCACTGAATTCCAATTGAATCCGTGGGACGAAGGCCACAATGCGTACCCCTCGTGATGTTTATTGGTTAGTACAACGTATCTACAGGTAATAATAAGTTTCAAACCGACATCCATGAGGATAAAAACAAAAAAAACCTTGATAAATCTTGATGAGATATTCAGTTAAATCTATAATTACTTTGCTCCAGCTCTCACAAATAAATCTGCCCAAAAATCGGGATCGTAGAATTGCGCTGTAAACATGGGGGCGAATTCCTTTAAAAATCCAAAATCAACCTTTAATATTGTTTATAAAAAAATCAAAAAGAGGATATTTCTTGATGAATATTTAGGCTTACGTAATATGTGAATCCGGGTTTGTAATTTTTAGCCATAAATTCTACAAGTTCTTTATTAGGAGCAGTTTTCCAATAGTACCAAAACCATGCGTTGAAATGTGCCGGGACGCTGTAAAGTCCCCAGTGGAGGAAAATCCCGATTTTTCCTTGGTCATACCATTCCGGCAACGGTCTGGAATCCAAGCTGGCCCAAGTTGGGAAATAAGTTTTTTCCTTTCTCTTGTCGTATTTGCCTTCCCCGGAAACACACAGGAATATGACAACAAGGGACAATGCAATCGGAATTTTTAGCGATACCATTTTAAAAAATGCAGCGTTTCCAAACGACACGTTTCACTTTTCTGTCCAGTTTTGAACTGCAATCTGTATCCAACTCACAATTTTAGTTTATGCTATTTATAACGGATTACTTCGTTACTTGTTTACTCTGATTTCTTCTTTGTCTGCCAGATTGACATATTATACCTAGTCGTACACAGAGGAATCGCACTTATCGGTCCTCTCTTCCCTCCCAGTCAAATCAACAGAACTATTGGCTGAGTTGCTGATAACACAACCAAATAAACGCAATACTCAACAAATGCCAAAATTGACACCATTCAAGTTACAATTACAACCCTGGAGAATTTATTTAACAAGTAGCAACGTAACGTAGTGAGCTGCATACTTAAATGTTAAAGGTCCAAAAATGTTAGCCGATCTGAATTCCACGCGGTTTTATATCCTTGACACACCTATAATGGTCTTCCCAGTTTTACTTTCCTGAAGTCACCAGTTGACATTATAGCATTTAATTTACAAGGATATGAAAGGATAGATTACGTTATTTGCATGTTCCAGGCATGGAGTCCAGGTTTCAAATCTTTGGCAAATCCGTAAAATAATATCTTACCAGCTAATCTACAATTCCATCTACAACTCGTGGGACTAATCATTTTACACCGACATTTTCCTCGCGCTACTTCTCTATCTCGTTTAACAATTTTATTCGGATATGCTTGCTATCTAGGTGTGTTTGTGTTTATCCGTTTGTTTGATAACACTAGCTAGTGTATAGTGTGTATTTCGTTCTTTGTATAAGGATTGTCAAAACAATATTTTTGAGATCACAAGCACATTTTTCGCATTGAAAAGCTTGCCATGTTTACTATCGTATATATTTTATGTAAATGTATGTGCTGCGTGGCCGGCAAAAGAGAAAGAGAGCAGTTAAACAGCTCCACAGCAGACTAAACTCATTTCAAGCAAGACCCTCCCATAAGACTTGCTTAAAATTAGGTGGCATGATAATGTATTGCGAATTATTGTGCCTTGTTTATGAGTCATCGTACTTACTCGGACTCGGAACACTTCGACTTTTCATTATTCCAATTCTCTTGTTGAATCATAGAATGCACATGACGGAAAAGTGATTTTTAGCAAGAAATTGTAAAACTATATAATATGCATTATTAGACAATTTCGCGGAAGCCGACAATGTCACGTTGCACAAGGCAAGTGAACACACACAGAGGAGCAAAAAGAGGTAGAGATGACGTATTGCTGGAGTAGATAATTCGCTAATGAAGATAAGATAAGCGGTGGTGTGAATAAATACGTAAATAAAAATTACGTTCTGCATCCAGCAGTGATTTATAAATCACTCTTTTATCTGTCATGCATGAGTAACCTTAAAGTTGTGTAGCTTTGCATTCTTGATTTATTAACCAGATAATATTGTTGTTAAGTATATCAGACAATCTTTAGAGCAATTCAATATCAGGGGTTATTTATCACAAACGTCCAAGCCCATTTGGACGCATTCTCATCCGATCTCGGCACCACAATCTTAATACCTCCTCCAGCAACATTTTCCCATTCCAAGTTGCCCGTTGAGCCCAGCATTTGGATTGTCATTCCAGTAACTCCCGTAACTGACTTGAGGGTCAGTTCTTTTCCTGGCCATTTTGTTGAAATTGCATACAGCTTGGTCTTGTTTTGAGTTGTGGTATACCTAATATAATACAAGGAATGAATAAGTATATACTTCATGTTAAACTATTCACAATATCTTCACTATTCCAATTTATTCTGTTGACTATAATACCATTACCAAACATCCTTGGTCAAAGTGTCATTTTGAGAGGTCCATGGAACACTCTCATAAATCGCTTCCCCATTTAACTTCAACCATTCCCCCATTTGAACCAATCGCTCCTCCATGATTATCGGGATGGTTCCTTCCTTCGTTGGACCAATATTAACCAAAATGTTTCCGCCACATGCGACCGTGACCACTAATGTATTTATGAGTTCTTCTGGAGTTAAAAAGTCTTCCAATCTTGCCTCTCGTCGGTGCGTCCACTCATGCTTGTCAAGTGACATTGCATTTTCCCATTTATGAGGAATCAAAACCCCGGGATTGTACCTGTCGTCAAAGTTGTAGTATCCACCGTGCAGCCCTCTGGTTTCTGATCCCCATCTGTCGTTAGTGACCACGGTGTCCTTGACGGGACTATCGTTGTACAACCAAGCTAGAAACTCTTCAGAGCCCCAATACTTATCGGGTGCTTCCCATTCACCATCACTCCAAATCACCTCGGGTTGGTACTTTGTGACCAATTCTTTCAGAGTGGGAATGGATTTGAGTTCGGGAAAGTCTCGGGTTGTCCAGTTGTTAGCCTTTTCCTGTTCATACATCGGCTGATACCATTCCAGGAGGCTGTAATAAAGCCCGAATCTGACATCGGTTTTGCGTACAGCTTGGGCCAGGTCACCAACCAAATCCCTGTGTGGGCCGACATCCACTGAATTCCAATTGAATCCGTGTGATGACGGCCACAATGCGTACCCTTCGTGATGTTTACTGGTTAAAACGACGTATCTAGGTACACATAAAATGTTTGTTGAGCAAGTAAGATCTGGTAAATCTTCAAGCACATTTCAGGTAAATAATATATTCTCACGTTGCTCCAGCTTTCACAAATAAATCAGCCCAGTGGTCGGGGTCGAAGAATTCTGCGGTGAACATGGGTGCAAATTCCTGAAAGTTTAAAATCAGCCTTGTGTTGGTTAATTATTAAACTACCTATGATAATAGTAGGAATTGTGGCGTCGCAATTTTTTTAAGCTCACCGGATATTTAAATCCAGGCTTGTAGTTTTTAGCCATAAAATCCGCATGCCCTTGACTATGATCAGTAATCCAACTGTACCAAAACCAGGCGTTGATGTATGAAGGCACAGTGTAAACTCCCCAGTGTAGGAAAATCCCGATTTTTCCTTGGTCATACCATTCAGGCAATGGTCTGGAATCCAAACTGGCCCAAGTTGGATCGTAAATTTTTCCCTGGCGAGTCACTTTTTCATATTTGCATTCACCGGAAAACACGCAAAGAAAAATTACAATGAGGAAAGATGCAAGTGAGACTTTCAACGAAACCATTTTAAAGCTGTATTGGAAAACGGAGCAACCATGCAGTCTCTTTTGCGTACAGTGATTTACTGAAAGGCGTATCCAGCTCTCCAGCTGAAAGCCCAAATGACGAAATCCTTGTCGGCCAAAAGTGTCAAGGATCTGCCAAAATGAAAGCTCGCGGGATTTGTAGATTTGGAAGGATAATTTATAACGGATTAATTATTTGTATTTTGGCATTCAGCCTATTGCTTTTGTATCATCGTTATTCGTGGTCGTGAGCATGTTTTCTGCATTGAAATTAATAAAACCATGTACCGTAGCATTACTAAATTATGTATTTTTCATGGGAATTGTGTTAAGTATCCGGCACATTAGAGCATGCAGGTATTTCAGTCCAAGTTGCATTTTAAACACCCACATGCCAATAATGACACGAATACTAAACTGACGATGAGTGTGGTGTATGTGCGGTCTGCACTCTGCAGTGTTCATGTATTGAGTCTTACGACATCATTTCCGATATGAACATATGATTTATACAATCATTACTATTCAATTTTGTAACCCAATTACCTTAACATCGTAACGAAGTAGGATTTTTTAAAGACAGTGTGCTGCATGTTCGGTGCATATGCTGAATGTTGTGTATTGAATTGTGTTTTGTAAGCATGAACCTTGAACCACATAGGCATACGATCCGTGTACCACGTTGATGTTACGTGTTCTCTGCAGTTCTACACTTGCACTCCATTCCGTAACCCTCTCCCCTCCATGCCTCCATGTGAAAGTAGGAAACTATGGAAATCGGGCCGCTTTCCTCCAACAATTTGTTTGTTCAATATACTACTTTCATTCACCCAAAAATCTCTCGCTTTCTGGCAAATCTGCATTCGCAATCCTAATCAATATTGATCATTTCCATTCTCAATGCACCTCAACTCAAACACTTCTCCTCTGGACAAATCTAAAATTCTAACATCATCTCACAATTAGTGCTAAATAATAAATAAATAAACACTGCTCGCATCATCATGTCTCTTCCGTCAGAGTCCCTTCGATGCCAACAGCAAGACTTGAACCCTCCAGAAGACGCAGGTCGTGTGGGAGGACCATGCTGCCAGGTAGGTAGATAGGATAGAATAGGTAGATAATAGATGACTTTATTTACGAGTTATCAGGTATCAGTCGCTAAAATAGCAAAATTGTTCTCCCTACCTTAACACAGGTTCCTCAACAGTTCCGGGACTATTCAAACCCGTGCTGTGACAACTGCCCCAAAGTTCCAGAGGATCCTATAATATGTGGTCTCCCTCAACCGGGCCCTCCCTACGTATTCAACAATGTGGACTGCACTTTGGACTGCTCCCCAGTTGACACCTCTGAACTTGATTACATTAAGCCGAATGTCTCCAAATATGGGCTTCTTCGTCACTCCATGGATGAAATGCGATGTTTGACCCTTGCAAAAGAAAACACCGCAGCGGACATCTTTGCCCAAGCCGAGTGCACCCGGTATGAAGGGAGCAGAGTGTCTAAAGAAGTTGCTGAAAAGACCTTGGCCCTTCAACGGATCTCCACAGAGCGTCTCAAGCGTCGTGGAAAGGATATCTACTTTTGGCTGAAGGAACTGGAACGAAACATTATTGAAATGAGGGAGGAAACCCGGCTTCTCCAAGAACTCCGCGTTCGGGTCGAGAACGCCATTCGAGCAACAGCTGATCTAATTCTCCACATTGTCAACGAGTGTTTGCGTCGCCGTCTTTCCCGAATCGGGATCGACTTGACCCGGGACGATGTCGAAGAAGAGTTACAAAAGGAAAGGGATGTCGTCCTCGTGGCCCAAAAGCGTTTGGAGGAAATAGTGGGTCAGGTTCGGGACCAAATTGGAAAAAATCGAGCAGCAAAGGAGCGACTGGAGCGGGACTGGAGTGATAAAATGCAGGCCTTTCGAATTGACGACTTGGCCAGTCGTCTCCGTCCAGATGACCGCACTCTGCTCAATTATCCCGGCGTGGCAAGATTCCAAGATGGGATGACGACCCTGCAGGAGTGGGAAGAGATGACGCAACGGAACCTGGAGGAGGCGGAACGGGAACGAGTGGCATCCTGCAAACTTCGCTCTTTGGTTCCAGAGCTTTTAAAGAGTCTGGCGTGCAAGCTGCGTGCCCAAGCTGATAACGTGGAGGCAGCGCTCAGCCGAAGAATCCAGGAAACGGAATCTGCCAAGAAAAGACTCGAGCATCAACTCAAACTCGTGCTGGACGAAATGGTGAAAGCTGAAAAGGCAATTGAGGCGATTAAGAAGGCTCTCAAAGGGGATCCTATTGAGAGTGCACTGAAGCTCGCGCAAACCCGGCTGTACAACAGGACCTTCCGCCTCGAACGTGGAGTTAACTAGGGATTGTCCGCAGTACGCGTTGATTGAGGAGGTGGGAGAAATCGCACGATCTCAGAGTGCCATCGAGGCCCAGCTGCGAAATGCCGAGGATGCTTTGCACAAGCTGAGGCAAATCCGGATTGACCTGGAAAAGGAGATTGCTGTAAAGGACAATACCCTCGTCATTGATCGAGAGCGGTGTCAGTACATTCGGGCGTTTTGGCCTTCGGTTACCACCTTGATTGGTCACTGAGCCTGAGCGGCATGTAAGCTTATTTTGAGAAAAGTCTCATGTAGTTTCCTTATGATTGTACAATTTTTTTCTCTCGCTATTTCATTCAACCCTTAAATTGTTACAATGTTACGTAATCATGTCACTTGTCGGCCAATAAAGCATACAAATACAAGAATTATGGTGCGATTATGGTAAACCTTGATTTTGATTAATATAAATTGATACACCCATCATCTTGTCGTTTCCATTTCGCACAACGCTTTAAGCTATGTTATACAGTTAAACAAATAACCAATATATTTTATTCTGCATTTGAAAATAGCAAAAAGATCCATAAAACACCATACATAGCCCAATGTTCGAATAATATTTTCAGCGAATTTTTGAAGACTTATCATGGAATTAAATTATGTTTGTCATTAATCTTATCAAGTTATCAGTCTATATCGTGCGACCTTTTATGACTTCATCATGGCATGATGAGTCACTGGGTTTACTTACGCTGGCAGGGTTTCCTTCATGAGTTGAAATGGGTAACGCAACCCCAAACCGCAAATGCAGCTTGCAATTTGCTACGCGTATTATATTGTAGCTTGGTATTTTTCCATTGGTTTCGATACATAAATTAGTATGACTTAGCATGTAGTTCCATGCGTTCATATCACTTTCAATTAAATCCCATCGAGAGACGCGTTCTCTTTGTCAATAAACTTGCCTGCTTACAATGTGCTTCTTACATACATCTATATGTAAGTATATTTGTTTATACAACCAGGAAAATGTTTGCAACATTGCTGTTTATTGTTTCGTGTAAAAAAGGATGACATCATGAATGCTTTTCATGTCATCAGTCATCATGTGCGAATTGCAGAAACAAAACGTATAGATGCGAGGCAGATATAGACTCACATCATAAAGTCATGGTCGGGCATGCAAAACAACAAATTTTACATTGTGAATGTGAAACAGTGTGTTCATTCAGTATCTGTATTTCAGTATTTGTGGTAGTTCCTTTTGGTGCTGGACGGAGGAGTCGAGTGAGAGAATACACTGAATTACAAAGGCGAGCAAGTTTATGTTGATTAACTGTTCTGTCATGCGCAAGCATGGATCTGCAATAATCTGCATCTACATGCTCTCGAGCTACAGCAGTTGTATGAGCGAATCTACATCTTTTCAGCAAGCACGCACGCGAAAAATAATGATTCGTTAGCCATATAGCCAGTAGGAAACTTTCTTTTAAGGCTTCATCTTGTTCAATATTCAGTTCTGTCAAGTTGACACAATAAACCAGTGAAAATGGCACCAAGGAATGCTGGAAACTGCACTTCCGTGGCAATTGCTATCATCAGTACCACCTTGATATTTGTTTTGCTTTGTGCGGAAGTACAGTCTACCATTGAGATTACTCACAGACTTAAGAAAACCAAGGTTTTTGAGTCAACCAGTGATATTACAGTGAAGAGAGTCAGACAAAGTGCTGACGAAGATTCCCACTCCAAATCGTACTTAGTATTGTCCGAACCGGCGGAAGCTTGCCAAGTTCCAAAAGGTCCCCCTACTATTCCAAAGGAAAACTTTCATACTACCAGGAATTCGGCTGCGGAGTCAGTGCCTCCCGTTCCAAATATAAAGTGGATCCTCCTTGTCTCTGGAGGTGGCTGTGATTTCAGAACAAAAGCTGTATACGCTGCTACATCTAACTATTCCGGGATAATTGTCAAGCACATCAATCCAGATGACGTTTCTGGCTATCAAGACCTTCATTCGGATGATGTAGCAATCGTTATTGATATGGTATTACTGAGCCCTGACGAGTGGGACAATGTGACACGGTTTGTTCACCCAAAGCCGTACATGATCTCTCTTGGAGCACATGAAGACAAGCAGGATGAAAATCAAGAGAGCATTATCTACACATGGGCCGCAGGTACATACTGCACGATACTCGTATATTTGATTTGATCTTATCGAAGTATTGAGGGTAATGTAACTACAGTTTAACACTGTCCTTTTTTATAGACCTCATCTATTCAGTAATATATTGGCCGATCGAGATCTTTGCAGAAGCTATCAGAGCCCTCGTTGACACTCTGCATGCTTTCGTGATACGCCCTGTGTCCTCAGTCGTGTGGAAGGTTTACTCAATGACACAGGGGGTCATATTTGCCATTGGTTATTTGCTATTTTTGTTTTATTCCTGGAAATTTGTAATGCGCCGGTTTTCTACCAACTGGCAACCTGATCCCACGTACAGGAACTTTTACAGCAACAATCGTTACAACTATACTAACAATGGATATTACCGCGAAGAGGCACAATGGGAATATGTGGATAATAGCGAAAGCGACGGGGAAAGGGAAAGGGAGCGAGAAAGGCTATTATTGGAAGCACTCGTAGCAGAATACAGAAAAATGCAGCTGCATAAAATAACTCTTGGGATTAGCGATCCAATAACTGAAGAGAAAGTCAAGGACGCATTTAAATCGCTCTCATTGAGGCACCATCCTGACAAAAATCCAAATTTAACTGGTAGAGCATTGGAACAATGTACACAAAGATTTCAAGCAATCTTGACAGCAAAAACTGAGCTACTCAAATACTTAGAGAAACGTGATGCTCGAGAGGAGTAGCGTTCCAGGTTGTAACGTCTTTAGACTGAATTTAGTTGTTAATGTCATTCCTATTGCCATTTATACCATTGACCATTAATAATGGCAAGAAGATTGTGTAAATATTATTACTGTTATTGTATTTTCCTTCCTGTATACTGCATCAAAGTTACCCTTAAATATGACTGAATACATATGTATATGAAACGATGAAACTGAATAATGTAATTAGAACTGATCTTCATGACGTTATCTGCTTAGGTATGCTTAGGTTTCTTATGAATAAGCTGTACAGGAGCCTCTCACAATAGTTTGTAGTAATTATGGATAATGATTGGTATATTTTCAAAGCTACTGGATGGCTAAGTAATGGTAGTGTATTTTAAGTCCATGAATACAAAACGTAAACGTGGCAATTTTCAATTGATCAGCATCAACGTGAGGTTCTAAGTATGTTATGTAGTTGCCAATGTCGTTAGTTGACTGGTGTCGACTAATAAGATCCCTACTACTACTACTCGTGCAGGACGCTATAGTTTTGTTATTTTCGTTATTGGTAAGAGCAATAATATTGTTTGAATACCTACTCGAATTAAGTCAGGTTACTAGATTTTTAAGTTTTCTCCTACCGCTTCGCAATTCCTAATGCAACAACATTACCCTTTTACACCCTGCCTGACAGTCTGAATATATGCAACTGAACAATGTAATGAAACAAATTTTCAACCACAAATGATACAAATTATTTCTTATAAGGTTGTCCTCCATAAGCATGTTTTATCCGACGAGTCAATGAGCAGAGGCGTACAATGTCATTGTTTTAATGGCCAAACATGTCTGTCAATATTCCTTTCCCCTCAAGATGATCTTTTGTAATAAACCGTAAATATGAAGGATGAATAAAAGTAAAAAAAGATTAAATTCGCTGCGTGGCTTATTCCTTCGAGCACTCCTGAATTGCAATACTATTCTGTATACCTACATTTTATGAATAGGTATTATATGTTACATAATTTACAATTAATAAACTTATTCCTTCATTTTCATAAATAGGTACACGCACACACGCTCATCTAAATCAAACCGGTTTTTACACAGACACCATATTTTCTACCATCTGCATCTCACACTGTATTGTTCTGAAATTACCAAAAAACAATACACCAAAACCAACCAGTAAATTCGGAATTTAACGTGCATCTCATGATGTTGAGTTACTGTAATTGTGCTAATATAAACCCCAATATCCGCAATGACTCCTTGCACCTTGTGGGGTGGGAGGGTGCTTACATCGAACACCCATTTATTCCTTGGATGCTCAGTTCACTCGCATTCCTCTCGCGAAAAACGTTACCTTGAGGAAAAATACTTTAAGCGAAGCGGTGTGAAGCGAAAGGATGTGGAATGCATTTTCTTCTTTTTTCGTATACAACTACTTTTTATCCTAAAAAATCACTGCAATGCCATATGGTAAACCCTGCAAAATACATATAATAAGATTCATGATTCCAAGCGCTTTTAAAACATCCGAACGTCTGTTTTGAAGCAATTATTCGATCTTGAAAAGATTCATTTTTATTACTAATATGTGCAAAACGAGATATCCGTTAGTCATGTCGGTTCTTATGCCTTTATTTCCGCTACACTCTTTGAGTGCAATGCATTTCATTCCAACTTGCAAATGCATTAAATTCATATCGCGGGGCGTGCTTGAGCTGCCTATCGTGAATTAGCTGATGCTGCTGTGGTCAATGAATACATACCCCTGTACAATTTGATGATAAATGCATCAACATATTTTCAATATTATCGTGCCCACTGAGCAAATTGGATTTGGATACAGGTGAGCAGTCAAACTCGTAAAAGAGCAAATGAGTTTTGATGAGTGTTTTCTTTAAATACTTTTGAGAGCACTGATTTGAAGGAAGTTAAGTATGGTGTACTACGAACGTAAAGATTGAATTGAACCTTGCATCCAATTTGGAAAGGTACAAATCCTTAGAATATTATGGAGGATTATTTTCAGTATTGTTTAGCCTATTCATATATACATCCATAATCCATCACAAAGATGATTACTATTACTACTAAGCGATATCATCATGGTCAAATTAAAGGCGTGGCAGAAATGTCGTTTTTTATAAATTGGGAGCAACCATACTTGTAAAAAAAAGTGTTTTTGTAGTGGCGCTCTGTAAGAATGGATTGGTCTGGTAGTCAATATAAGAGGTAGTCTTTGAAATTAAAAAAGAGAGAAAGTATATATAAAAGAGAGTTTATATAATAGTTTTTATTCATTTAGGAGTTTCAATGCTATTTTTGTTTTGTTTTTATACTGATCAAAGAGATCTTGGGCTAATAAGACTCACCTTTATGGTTGACTGCGTTGTATTGAAAAATGAACATTTCGGTTTCAAGATCTCTTTAAAAGCAGCAGCTTCTATTATTTTTTTAAATGTGTAAATAATACAGCCACTGCGTTTTACAGTGTTTCATCGCTATAATTACCCCACTGAATGGGTCTGAGCAGACAGAGGAAGCTCAAAAATGAGAAAGGATCCCCATGAAAAAGATAGTTTCAATGAAACTGATACTCATTCAAATTTAACAAAAGGCTTTTCAATTCAATGTAGAAGTACAAAATAAATATCTTCTTTGTATGTATGTAGAACAATGTTTTGTGTACCTTCGTTTTCGTTAAAAACCAGTGGGAGGTGGGTTGGTATCTTGGTATTGGTGTTTTGAGACTTTGAGGTTTTTAAAATCTTTTCTGATAACAAAATGCGCATTTTGGTAGTGTACACTGTCTGCATGTTTGAAGACACCACCACCACACAACTACATTCTTTGAAGAGATAAGGGTTGCCTCGCCTATTAGCGTGGTGGCATGTCTAATGCGTGGCTCATGCGGATAACAGCAAAGGCAAAAAAGAATTTAGACAGAAGATCACTGTGGCTTCTCGCGATGTTGTTGCTGATGATGATGATCGTATGGTGGTGGCGTTTTTGTAAAGCTTATTAAAATTATTGTACTACTTCCACCACACATTTATCAAACCTTTATGTTATACCATCATGTGCGTAGGTAAGCGAAGCGGCATGTACAACGAAAAAATCTTTTGCAAAATCCCCAATCGTATGTATCAGCGTATATCTTACTAGCAAAAGTTTGTGCTAAGGAACGGATGAGAAACAGCCTTCAAAAGAAGCAGGTACTTTGAAAAACTCCAATAACCACTTTTATAATTCTTCGCAGAAGCAAGCAGCACTATATGTATACTCACCCCTTTTTCGAATCATATCATAAATCCTTTTTGCTACAAGAATTAAACATGAGTTAAACAACACTACGCTTTTTAGTTCCTGTTCTGTAAGTAGGCCTGTGTTTAACGCTATCGATGTGGATGTAAATGAGGGATTCATTTGTGTTTTTGCCTTAACGTCTTTTCCTTTTTCAAGAGGATATATATTTTCCCTACTACTATTTTGCCATTGCCACTTTACAATTTTCTTTTATCGCATTACCTACCTGCCTGCATCATCATCCTACATGTATGAAACCATTGTTGGAATTCCTTTCTACCCTTTCATTTTGTTTAAGACAGTCGAATAATGCATTATATTCGTATACCTAACACTAGTAGTAATAATATTGAAGACATCATCTTCACATCATCCATCCTGCCATGATATATACATTTTTTTATCCTTTTACAACTTACATGAACCAGTCAGTGTACTCAGCCCGTCTTACAAGAAGGCAGATATAACACATGTTAACGTACATTTCTTACCTGTATGTATTACCTGATGCCTGATTGTTGATATCACATTGAGGGGATATACTACTGCATTCAGTTATTTCAATTGAGAACACTGCTGATTTACGTTTGTTGCAGGTGTGCACACAGTAATACACACTGCATACAATTAACTATACGATTACATTCACCCGTTGTTCGATGACTGGTCACTGCTTACATTTTCTTGTACGACACAGCATACCTTCTTACCTTTTGAAAAGTTACGTTACCTTCTTGATATTTTTTTTCCTTTGGGAAGTACTAAAGTACCAATAGTTATTACATTGCTATTATTATTATTTTATATTCATGTGATACTTTCGACTTTTTTTTATTACTATTACAAACACCAAGAGGGGAATATTGTTTCACAGTAATTTTCTAGGAGGGCTGCTTGTTGTTGTGTCTTGAGTGCTCTTGTGACTCTATTTGTGACAGAAAATTATACACAAGGGATCAAAGGGACATGTATCCTAACATTAGAATACAATCAGTGGAGTGATAATAACGTGATGCAACTTTATTCATATCAGTTAATAACAATGCGACTAGTAGCACCTCCACCGTGTAATCTTTTGTCATCTCTATAATATATCCCCTACGTTTGTCTTATCAAATAACAGTGTTGTTCGCTCGCTGGCTGTGTGGAGATATATGTATATGCATATTAGGTAATGTAGTGTTTTTGTATTTTTTTGAAAATTATTCCCTCAGGAGTTCAACACTCGTCATCGTGGTGCACGTATTGTGGTGGTGGTACATACAGTTTGCCTAATCCTTGGGAAAAGATTCTTGTCCGCAGAAGTACAACTGCGGTTTTTGCGTATTTCTTTGTTAATGGGTAGGTCATGACAGTGAGTGGTGATGCTGTGGAGTGGACACTGAGGTGAGAGAAACACCTGGGATTTTTATACTGCCAACTATTAATTTGCAGCAATCAGGGCTGAACAACACAGGGATTGGTTTGAGGTGTGCATTCTGTCCTGGGTATATGCCACACAAATCCGACTTGTATGTCGTACGTGGAGGAGTATAAGTGCAAATAGGATTATTATTGTCAACTGCGTGAATCGAAGAAAACTAGTGTGTTGTCATCCGACCCTTGACAGTCGAGTGAATAGTTTCTTAATAAAAAATCATATTTGGTGAAGTTATCGACTCATTCCTAATTTTCATGGAGCATTGAATTCAACTATAATATTGGATTGGACATTGGATTGTAGTGAACAAAAATTGGAAAACTAATTCTACACTGATTTATGATCACCACAAAATTAAATATTGCAATTGGATGCAAAGCTGATTTCAAGTGATTATTGGATTTGTTGCAACGTAATAATCGTAATAAACGTAATAATAAATAAAGTAAATCGGTATTTGAAAAAAAATCCCACCCAATTAGTAACGGAGACGGAGACCATATGAAATCAACCATGCAAACATTCGCATTCGCATGCACATTCACATTTTTGGTCTTGTTGTGATAGTGTGTACTAGCCTACGCAAAGTGTGAAATGTCAATTTGAGAGAAGTGAAAAGTGTGTCAACCACCAGAAAATCTTGTTTATTCGCCCAACGACATATCATATCAAGCACTAAACAACTCTAATAGCTAATTATCTATATAGCCAATAGTAAAAAAAGTGTCTGATTGATATTGTGCTAATTTGCATTGCATTTCTGCAATCAGTATAATTAGTGCAGCTGCATAAAGGGAAATAGAATATATTTGAATTTAACGTGTGCATGCTAGCATACTAGCATGCGTTACAATATTGACAAAGAAGAAGAGGAAGTTTACTTTCCAATCCCAAATTCCACCAACAACCCAAGAAGGCCTGTTGTTTTAGGTGCGAGACCCCCACATTCCCAAACAGCGTACTACAACCACCTCTACTCGACGTCGTCCCCGTCATCATCTACTCAGCAGCCACAAAGAGCAAAATCAAGTGCAACAAAAAAGATGGCCTCTAAAGTGGAGTATGTACACAGTGACCAACTTATGGCTGCCACTTATGTGAAAAATTCAAAAGGTCCGTGCAAATAGGATAATGGCTAAGCCATTTTTTTATTCAGTTAACTAAATTGCTTCCTTGTTTACGCTTGTTGAGAGAGTGACACGTTTAGATTTAATTGATGAATAATTGAAAACACCGTGAACATGCATTTGCAATGACCACTGTAATGTAATGCATTTAGCACTTGCGATAGCATAATTTTAATGTGTTCAACTTTTTGCGTGACGTGATGAAATGAATGGATAATAATACAAAAAAATCATTTCGTAATATGATGTGTTTTCAGAAACCTGTAATTTGATTCGTTTTATTTTTCTTACAGCTATCGGATTTTTATGGGGAGTCTTCAGGTAGGAATATGGCACACACAATGTGTACTTAACCAATTATACCCTTGCTCGACACCATTTTATTTTCCCATTACAGCCAATTTTTTTAAAAATCTTGTTGGTGCACGAGTGCAAATATGACATCATGACATGCCATGCCACTGCACTGGCGTGTATATACAATATATACATATATTACGGAAACGTCATAAATAATGCGCGCTTGTTGCATTTCATGTTTGAACTCATGTAACATTTTACGTATTGAATGAAAACCCAGAAAACTGTAAACTTGGTATGAAAGCCAGTTTTCAAAATGTTTACAAAAGACAAGATAGTTGAAAAGTCTTTCAATTTGGGACATGAATAGAAATTGGATTTTTTCACCAGAATACGGAATGAAAAAGTTGTGACTTCAGATTTTCAAAAAAGAAATTGGTTGTAATGTGATAATCAAGAGTTATGTATAAATTGCTAAAAACCATAACTTTTTCTTTCTACGAAATATTTAGTGTCTGCTATGCCATAATCACTCTGGTTGTCTTCATCCAACCTCAATGGATAGGAGCCAGATCTCCTGCAAGCTCAGGCTACTTTGGTCTGTGGCGACATTGTGCTGTAGCCTCTGTCATGACAGAAATGTCTAGCACGTCAGAGTTCATTTGTCGGGGAAGACTGGATGACTTTTCGTCAATAATCAACCCCGCATTCCGAGTTGCCACTGTATTTCGTAGGGATTGCAGCGTTGGTGGCAATTCTCTCCGTTTTTGGACTGATTCTTTTCATCTGTGCCCCAGCGCGACAAGCCTACTTCATTATTGCAATGATGCAAACCCTTGCAGGTACTGTCGTCCTTTAGAATTACCTACACTCGATCATATTTATTAGCAAGGACTAACGAGGAATTGGGCGTGTGAATATGTGAGCAATACAAACTGATATAGGTCAAGTGTCAATCGACAATAATTGCTTATTCAATCGTCTTTCCGGATGACAATAATATCCCCCATCACAAAAAATTACAGGCTATTGATCTAAATTCAAGACTTCTTCTCATGGTGATCTTGATAAAAAATTGAGGTTTTAGGCTCTCATGCGATTGATGTTTGTCGGTAATTTCCTTTGCAAAAACTACTTAGTCGAGTAACTGGTTCATGGCCAAGACAATTCGAAAAGGACGAAAAATATGAAATGTTCAAATGAAGCAAAATGCCTCAGAGGCATGCATACTTTCGACGTAAACGTACTTGTCATGAAGCTCACTCAATCAAACCTACTATTTGAATATATTGTAATAGACTTGCGTGCCAGCAAGGAAGGTATGCAATGCAAATGCGCGCATGCATGTTAATTACTTTGAAATTCACGAAGTGAAAGGATATATATGCAGTAGTTTAGTCGTGCCATTTCAAGTTTTTTTCAGACAACTCAAATGCAGGAAGATATTAGGCACATGATAATATAATACCACGATGAAAAAGAATGACTGTGCGCTACTTGCATAATAAGCAATTGTCATTAGATGCCAATTTGATACATTTTATCACTCATTTCATTTCCCTCAGCAATTTGCACTGGAGTCGGTCTCGTCGTCTTCCCAGCAGGATTAGACGCTGCTGAAGTTAAACTCACTTGTGGTCCCACAGCCGACAGATTTTATCTCGGCAGCTGTACCATTCGATGGGCCTACGTTTTAGCGATAATTGGTCTCCTTGATGGATCCGTTCTCGCAGTTCTTGGATTTGTCCTTGGCTCCCGGCATTTAAAACTCAGTGACGAATTTAATTCTGGATCTACTCGCAAAATTCACAGCATTTCTGGGCTAAACGGATATCCCGCAAGGGGCGGAGGTTACTTTTATGGAACAGATTCTGGACCAACTCCATCTGTCACTTATTCATATGCCTCTACCAAAAGGTCGATGGGTGGACTTCAACCAATTGTCTTACTGCCTCCAGACACGGAATCAGAGTATAGATCGAAAGCCTCTCTGTACAGAGCAGAGTATGCTACACCAAAGCAAAACATTCAGCTGTAGCAAGTGACTTATTAATTTAAGTAATTAACCAAATCAGTTTTTTCAGAGGATTTTTTTGTATGTTATTGTAAATCCTGTAAATAAAGTGACTGAAGTTTTCTTTTTTTTTATATATATCCGAATACAAAAAAATATATATGCCATTCATAAAGTGGAGTAGTAAGCCATTCATTGTGAATGAAATACTTTTGCCGATATCTTTTTTTCCTTTACCATTTGTGAAGAATCGAGGGTTAGTCACTTGGCGTATTAAATTTACTTCACACAACCAACTTTGTCATTGTGCAATTCAAGTTTGCTTTTGATAACAAATGACCATGAAATTCGTAATGTCATGTTCATGATAACTTATTACAGCTTTACAGCCCAGCGTCTTGATTAATCTCATGGTGGTAATGAACTTAACTGGTTTTTTTTCTTCTGCTAATCCCCATAAATGGGTTTTAAAGTTCCCATTTTTTAATCCGACTCTACGCATGACACTTTTTGAGAATGGTTTTCAAAGAAAACTGAAATTTATTAGGAATAATACCTAGATTTTGTATATGCGGTTTTGGTAAGCGCCTGAGCATTGGTCTTTTGTGCATTATAAATGAAAACCAAGCTTACCACAATGATTTCTTCATAGGGTTTCCTACTTGCTTGTTATACGTAAATCAGGTTATTGCAATGTAGGTTTTACGATTTATGCTGGCTACACGCGTATATCATATTCATGGGAATTTTTAAAGTTGACAGTTTTATCTTGATTACTTACAGAACAATATTGTAACGTAACACATACTTTACTGAACTTTGTAAAGGTTAACAACGGAATCCTGAATGCGAAAAAGATAAAGTTGTTCACAAGTTCAAGAAGGTTGAACAATTTATGCATAATATGCATATGAAGATGTCCCACTGTGCATATTCATTTATCTCAGTTTGCCAGTATTTAATGAGAACAAAGGAATAATCAACTTGAAAACTTTGATTTTGCCAATAAATACGTTTTACATTCAAGATAGGTTTAATGGGCACAGCAGTTTGTAACGTTTGTAATTGTAAATTAATTAAAATCATTGAGCTCCCCCATGAGCACAGAAAACTTGATTTTTGATTAACGTTGGGAGGAATCATTAACCTCTGGGCTATTATGCAAGTCCAGTGTGAAACCTTACTAATTTTATAGGTATGCACGCCTTGCCTTGGCACTGCTTGAGTTGAAATGACTATAAATACCAATTGTGTATCGTATGCAAGGCGCATTTCAATGGATTAACAATTTTTTTAAATGCCGATGCCACTGATGCTGCTACCAATGCCAATGATGTGTTTTCCCACGTTCCCACCTTTACACGTACGAACGCGAAATAATAAATTACAAGGGTAGGTAATTATAAGCTATTTGAACCGCTCAGTAAACCCAAAGTGAAAAAAGATATTGCCAGAATTATGCAACTGCGCCAACTCAATCAGAATCAATTATAGGGTATTCATTTTCATTACTGTCAACCAGAGACAGAACTGATTCAGCACAGATCTAAAAGATACAATAAAATAAAATACAAGTAGCTGATTAACTTGATAAGGATCTAGGCGTTCATAGTCCATAAATAGTTGCAAAATAGCAGATATGAATGCACGTGTCGAGTAAGGTGTGTATGAATGAAAACACGACACGAGCTATTGAAACACAACTCGTTATATGACTCCTCAGTTTTGATGAACTTTTTTTACATATTAAAGTCAATTAATGAAATCACGAATACGAACTTCGTTAGTCATTACAGCAATGACATTTTGGAGTTATAATTGTTTTTATTATTACAACAAAGACGCACAGTGAAAAAATAAAAACTAGAATCATGATTCTTTCTAAGCACATACGTATATATCATCAGTACAGTCCAACTCCATTAAGTTTGTAATTGTCAACGTCAATTTCTAATGGTACAGTACAATGATACAATAAAGCGTTAAAAAAATCTGGCTGAATGCTAGAAAGTGCGTATGTGTAGTACACCTCTCTCCTTTGAACCTGCGCTACGTCAGAAAGAGAGCTCTTATTTGCATAATAATTTTATGATAAACAAATCTTATGTAAATATCCCATTACATATTAGCCATTGTTCTCATTCTTTTTTCCTATGTCTATATCCTACAACAATTTCCACTTTTCATATTTCTTCCTGTCTACACATTTGGTCAAAATAAAACTACGTTACTGAATCAGTCACATGAGTCTTCCTCAATTTAGCAAAAAGCTGCTTTGAATTCAATCACTTTGTAAACTTTCTCTTATGCACTATTATTCATTCATTGATGAAATATAAAACCTGGGCTACAACCCCACAGCAGTTACATCCACTCATTGCTATTTCCGCCAAGTGTGCTTCCCAACGTCTTAATGATCTGCAAAAATGGAGTAGCATATTGAATTATTATTTGAACAATGGCAACGTGATGATGTGTTATACAAGTGTGAAGCATGACATGAAACGATTTGAATTATTTAATAAATGTGAAACTGTCAACTTAACTAATGACTCAACTACAATGCATTACTTATTACGTACCTTCTGGCAACGTCTGACCATTCAACGAGATTCCTCAAAGCAAGGGCTGCGGTTAGCCGTATAGTTTGTGTAACGGGATCTTCAAGCTCTTGTGATTCTTCACGACGAATATATGTTTTGGGATAGGACGCATTAAACGAGACAAATGAGATCAGCAAGTTTACGGACCCATGAACATTTAAAAGAACGTCACGAAAATTATCATTGGCTTCCGTTAAAGCTAATATACATTCTAGACAATTCATCAGAAGAAACGAGTCGCTGCGAAGGGTTAATAAATCAAATAGCCTCTGATAAAACTGGTTATTCAAAACTTCCAGTAGGAGATCCCGGTTGTCTTCACATTTCGCCATGTATAGGACAGACTCCACGCACCGAACAACTTTGAAGCGGTCATTGGTGTCCAAAAAGGTCGAGTGCAGCAGCTCAACAATCACATGTACAAGTTGGACAACGCCTAAATCCACGTCTCGAACACAAATAAATTTCGCAATATTGCTAATAATCTCAAACCCAATTTGAGGCAAGCACCCGGACTCACAGTCCGCGCAAACAATGAGAAATCTGAGCAACGTCAAGTTCCGCGACATCGCCAATGCATTTCCCTGTTCGAAACTGAAGTTCCTTAGAATTTCTCCGACGAGCACGACCCGACTCTCCACTTTATCGCTGGAACGGTCCGTCCTCTTCATTGTCCACGGTAAAGTAGGGGATGTTATTGGATCTTGGTCACAATTTTCATACTTTTGGCATCCTACACAGCATTTTATCACACCTTCATCCTCGCCATCATCGTTCCCAATCCCAGCCAGCACCCCGTTCTCCACCTCGCTAACCCCGTGTCCACTGTAGCACTCACAGAGTAGGTGCATATGCTGCTTGGCAAGTGAAGCGGTCTGCGCCCAGAAGGATGCAAAGTCCATGCCTAGAGCCGTCCCATACGTGTCTTGCATCTGCAGCCGTAATCCACAGTCCTGATAGAATCCTGCATGAGCCAAGAGCATATTGAGCAACGCTGGTGTTCTCCCAATCACATTGAGTTCCTTTGTCTCCTCGGCCGGAGAGGATAGCCTCATGCAAACGCTCAGAGCGAGATCATACTCATTTGGGAAGGGGCTCTTGAGGGAAAGCACCAGTTGTTCGTAGCTTCTTCTCTCTTCCTCCTCCCCCACCACCTGTACCAACATTTCCAGTTTTTGGCTGACTTTCTTCAGTGTGGAAGTTGTGGACTCGGGATGATTTACGTCCACTTCCAACTTAGTAGGTTTCCCCCTGATTACTTTTCTCTTACAAACTTTCACTTGACAGGTTTTCAATTTTGATTGATTCATCTTCGGGACATTTGCTAGTACCGCCGTCGCACCCAGCTTATTATTATTTAAGCAGCTTTTCTTCGCACAACTTGGTGGTTTTTTTGCCTTTAGATTACCATTCAGCTTGACGGGATGAGAAGAGTACTTATTTCGTAATAATAACCATTGATTGACTCGGCCTTCACAGGCATTCTTGGGCTTCATGATGATGCTGAGATGACTTCCTCGTACAGAAAGAAGCCGATTGACGCTACAACAAAATCAAATTTAATAACAATGTTAAAAGATCTGGCTGCTCTTTTATTTATTTATTACTTCAGCTCATTATTCCAATCTTCCAATAAGCATCATAACGGAATTTAACGGGTTCTACGTTGATGAGGGTGACTACTTTGACTTACATCATCAATTCCCCAAAAAAACCTTTCGGATATCACAGGAAAACGCACTGCAGCAAGAGCAACAACTCAAAACTCTTTTGAACAAGCAGCACTTACGCTACGCTACGCTAGTCTAGTAGCAAAAAGAAGTGTCGCTTGTGTGGATAAAAAATTGTGTTACAGTTGCAGTTGGATGTTCTCAGTTTATGCGAAAGCGAGGTGATGATGCTTTGCTTATTGCTGTGTGTATTTTATGCACTCTGACACAGCACGAACGGAAGAGAAGAGAGTCTGGAAGAAGAGAGCCGGAGAACAGAATACATGGCATATTACATTGCTCTCTTGTTGTCATTTGTCATCATATCATCCGTCCGATCCTTTATGCATAAAATGGGTAATATACAGACTCCCCGCTTGATATCAGTGTACCCCCAAACCCTGCTGTTCCACTACTGGATATAAAATGATGACAATCAACATTTTTTTGGGAAAATTTAACGGGAAAGATAATATACCGATTTAAAGATAACCACGACGAGTGGTGATTATCATCAAACGAGTCTATATAAAGAATTATGTGTCAAGAAAACTGTAGACACGGACACACTGGACTGGGCGACTGGAGTAGTGTTGGTTGAGCACAGCAAGTGCTATTGTATGTAGTAGCGGCAGCTAAAGCATGCATAATATTATGTGCACGTTGTGCATGCATTCTTATTAAATGGCATAGGCTTAGGTTAGGTTACGCTTCAAAATTGTTGTCACTACATTTGTTTAAGGATCCACTGATTGTTGTGGCCACTCATTTGCCATTAATCAGTTCATTTCATGAGACAGAATAAATTGTTACTTTATTAAATTAAAAGTACCTTTCGAGCTGGTACTTATTATGCGGGATTTTGTAAGAGTAAAAATTTCTTATTTCTATTCGGGTAAGCTATGCCTTTGGCGTTTTTTTAATATTTTTACTTGTACGGATGGAGGACTGGAGGATGATGTGAAAAATCATTGCTAGAAATATTAATCGTACTCGTGTTCCAGTTCCTGTCATCCTTTCGTTGGGAAGAAAGAAAAATACTTAAAGCTAACAAAAGCCCAGAAACAATATACCATTGTGTTCTTTTCATGCAGAAGGATTCGATTGGATCGACTAAGAAATTATAATATTACAGGTTTGAAAGAAAGAAAGAA
Organism: Dicranocentrus wangi; assembly: GCA_036850665.1. NCBI lineage: Eukaryota > Metazoa > Arthropoda > Collembola > Entomobryomorpha > Entomobryidae > Dicranocentrus > Dicranocentrus wangi. The sequence continues at coordinate 4,107 of JAANSN010000131.1, read as the reverse complement.
ATGGGATGTGTAACGAGGGATAATGAAGGGTTTAGGTTAATAAATGTTGCGTGCATGTGTGCCCAGCTTCCACAGTATAAGCATGCAATCAAGTTTCCAGGATAATACGTTCTCCATAATATCCAGTCAGCAAACGGAGGTATTATGTATATTCGCATTTCGCATTTCGCATTCGTGTTTGTAAGTATAGTATGTACTCGTATGTTGTTGTTTTGTTACCACATTTTTACATTTAGATTTAGATACCATATTCGCACCGCACAATCAATATGTAAGTAAGTATGTACTCCCAACTCAACTCCAAAAACCAGCAGGCAGACTACTTACCAGCACAGGTTAGAGATGTTTGTTTGTATTCATTCTTGTTTTTGTAATTTTGTGGTTTTTAATCGGTTTTTATACATATGAGCATTGATGATGACGATGATGAGTATGAGTGGGAATCGTGGGTATATTTTATCCAGGAATTCAACAAGCAACAGATGATATGATGTCATGTCATGTGGTTGCGGCTAGTGGCTAGTATTTGGAATTTTTGGATATCTCGGCTGCGGCTACCTAACAAGCAAAGCATGAAGCATGGCACAGTCTCAAACCAAAACCCCAATGTTGTGATACTAGACATACCTTCTTCAGTATTTGTGAAATTACAAGGTTGTTTTGGGCATTGAGGAAAGATGACAGAAAAATCACTTGAAGAGGCGCATTCTCTGGCTGGACTGGAGTTGAAGACGGGACGGAACTGCTGGAACAACAGCAAAATTTTAACTATATATATATAGAACTTATAGAAGTAGGGAAAAATTGTGTGGACATTTTTGACCATGCATTCCAAACTCCAATTACGTGTTGTAACTATACTGTTTTTTGCAACAATAAGTTGCATTCCGTTACAAGCTAGTGGGAAAGACATCTTGTTCTTTTTCGGTTTGTCAACGTACAGCCATAGAATAACAGCATGGCCTTTGGCAGTTCCAGCTAGCAGAGAAGGGTCACTCTGTGACATTCCTCCAACCTGTTGTGAATCGGGATCCCCACCCGAAAATCACCGACATGCATCCCAAAGGAATGGTCCACAGACCTCCAGAAAATTTAGTGGACATTCGGCTTCAATACGGAAGATTAGTGCCGGCAGGAATCGTATTTAATTTGCCAACCTGGGGCTTTGACATGTGCGAGGAGTTTCTGAACAATACAGAAAATCTGGAATGGGTGTCTTCCAGAAAGTTTGATGTCGTTATACTGGACGCATTATTCAATGATTGTGGCTACGGACTAGCTCACAAATGGAATGCGAAAACGATAATTTTTTCTACGACTCATATGTTCGAGTGGTTGCCCGACAGTTTGGGGTTTGCCGATGAAAGCTGGTGGATTCCTGGAATTCATTATGCACAAGAGATTCCACTTGGTTTTTTGGAAAGGGTCCAGTCACAACTCTCGTATTTTTATGCCTACTTTAACCGAGAGCTCAGAGGATTGCCTCGTCTGGACGAGTTACTTAGAAGACACCTGAAAATGCCTGATATGCCAACCGTCTCTGATTTAGTTAGGAATACGAGCTTACTCTTTGTAAATACTCATTTTAGCGAAGAGGTCGCAAGGTCATTGCCACCAAATGTGATTCCCATTGGGGGCATGCATGTGACTGGAACTGTAAAGCCTCTTCCAGAAGTAAGTTAATACTTTTTATAGCAAGAATGGCGTTGGTATTAACATTTCTTCCTAGGCTAATAATCTAATAATTTGTCAATTCTTTAGGAAATGGAAAAATTTGTGCAAGGAAGCGGCGACAGTGGCTTCATTTACATAAGCTTTGGAAGCGAAGCTGATATGGCGACATCTCCGCAATACCTTCGTGATATATTTTTCAACGCAATAAGGAAGACGAAAGCGAGGTTCCTCTGGAGGTGGAATGGAGACCGATCAGCGGATATGCCTGACAATGTTTTGACGTCCAAGTGGATGCCCCAGCAAGATATTTTGGGTTTGCTAATTAACCTTTTAAAATATTATACAAAGCCAAAAAACATAAAACATGTACTAGTTTTGCTTTCCGTCTGATCTGTTTTGTAGGACATCCAAAGTGTAAGGGCTTCATGACACACGGTGGACTATTGAGCATGCAAGAAGCAGTGATTCATGCTGTTCCAATGGTTGTCTTTCCTATATTTGTAAGTATTTATCAACCCTATTTGTGCACATTGACTGATTTTGTTGGTTTCGAAAAATATGTGAATTGTAACATTTTATGTATTTACTTGTCTTGGTCAGGCAGAACAAGATTATAATGCCGAAAGACTGCAAAGAACGGGACGCGGAATACGCCTGGATATCGCTACTGTAACACAACCTCAGTTGGAAAATGCCTTAAATCGATTGTTAACAGATTCAAGTTTAAAACATCAAATGACACTAACATCAGTTCGGTTTAAAGACAGACCAGCTAAACCTGTGGACACTGCTGTATGGTGGGTTGAATACATCCTCCGTCACGAAGATACTAGTTTCATGCGACCTTTAGCAACGTCTTTAACCTGGTATCAAAGAAGACTGTGGGATGTTTGGGCTTTTCTTGCACTAACTTTGTTTACAATTCTATATCTGCTCATAAAATTTGTGAAAATATGTTTATCACTATGCTGTGGTGGTGGCGGTAGTAGCAAGACAAAAACAAAAGTTAAAAATCCCAAGAAGACCAACTAAATCAATTTGTAATATCTCAGTGAGATCAGTATTCTTATGTCAGTATTAATTTATTTCGACATTCGGCAACCACCTCATTGTAATAGCACACACTTTTAAGAAATTAGTGATTCTAAAATTAAAAATACAAGTCCAAGGTTGAACAGTAAAAGACATAAAATTATAGAATTTTCAAAAATACTTAGAGAAATTGGAATGGGCTCCATCGTACTCTTTCCAACAATGACATCGCTATCATAATGAAAGCTTGCAATTTTATTTCTCAATGCCTTCATCTTTTTCCCTTCCAAAATTGTTTTTAGATGGTGCAGACACTCTTTGCCCAACCTTTTCTGATGATTTCTACTCCAAACAAATGTAAGCCCAGATTCCACCATTGCGGAAAATATTCTCTCAATGTGAGCCGTCAAAAAATATCTCCTTACAAGTGTTGTCACTCTCATTATGAAATTGCTTGCGTCCACTCTTTTCCCAGCACGCTTGTTTTCAATGTGACTGATCAATCCTTGAAACATAGATACTGTTGGACCCCAATCGATAATTCCAAATTGAGACCCATTGTAATACTTTTCGTTTTTCATAATATCAATCAAGACAAATGCATGCTGTTCCGTCGAGTTTAAGTCTTCATGAAGCAGATTTCTTTTCAACTCTTCAAAATATTCTGGATAGTCCTTGCCCCTCTGACCCACCATTACTTGAGGAAGAATGGCGTCTCGGAAACTGGAAATTCTAATTTGCTTATTTTTTGACAATTTCGTCGCAGTTCCGAAAGTGATCAATGGGATTTCCAGTGAAACCAAATGTTCCAAATTTTTGCCGGCGGGAGATGACGATTCCGAAGCCAAAAATGAAAACAGAGTACCATCATATGCATTCATGACAATTAGTGAGACAAAGTTCCAAAGCAGCCACAACAAACTGGTCGCTTTGGACGCATGGCTGAAGCTTGTTGACTGGTCACATTGGGCCAGTATAGATGCCAGAGAGAGGAAAATCATGTCCCATGTTTGTGTCCAGAAATGATAGCACTTGTGCTTTCCTGTTTTTGAACCGCTCTGATTACCCTTGCAGAAAACAACTGAAATGGTCATTGTCAGCGAAAACACAACAATTGAACAGAACAATCCTATCCACACGCGGTCCTGAAATGGTTGAGTTAACGCTGTCATATCATTGGCACGCCGATTTCCAATAATGCTGAAGGAATGGGGAATCGTTTCGAAGGATGGAATTATCACATCAAATTTCGTGCCATTCAAAGTAACCATTTTCAATAGGGCCTGGCTAACGATCCCATCCAGGAATATGTCCAACTCATACAATAACTTTGGACGAGTTAGCTGGCGACGAGTTGCATTCAATTTGGAAGCCAGTGTTAGCAAAATGCAAGCAGTGGAA